>WQNJ02000500.1:0-92824 GCA_016584745.2 Phylloscopus trochilus trochilus | reverse complement strand
ACCCCAAAAATCTCCTTAAAACCGTAAAAATGGTTCCTTTACCCCAAAAACCCCACCTGAACACCAAAAAATCATTTTTAACTCCCAAAATCCTCCTCCAAACCCTAAAAATCCACTTGAAATCCCTCAAAAATCCCCCAAAATTCACTTGAAATCCCCCAAAAATCCATTTTTAAACCCCCAAAACTCAAAAAAACACCTCAAAATCCACTTGAAACCCCCCAAAAATCCACTTGAAATCCCCCAAAACTCCAAAAAAACACCTCAAAATCCACTAGAAATCCCCCAAAAATCCACTTTAAAACCCCCAAAACCTCCTTGAACTCCCCAAAATCCACTCCAAATTCCAAAAAACTCCAAAAATTCCCTTCAAAACCCCCAAAAATCCACTTTACATCACTCAGCGACCCAAAATCGCTCTACTTTTCCCTCACGTTTTTTACACCCAGACAATTTTCCACCTCTTTCCCCTCAAAAAAACCAAACTCTGGCCTTTCCTTCACAACTCTTTATTTTCACCCCTCTCCAACCCCCAAAAAACCCTTAAAAAATCCCAAAAAAACCCCAAAAACCCCCCTAAAAAATCACATATTTTTTGGGTTTGGAGATGATGCCGTCAGGGTAGTGCTGCTTGAACTGGGCCACCACGTCAGGGGTCCAGCAGGGTGAATCCCGTCCAGCTGGTTCCCCAGGGTGATCCTAAAAAAAAAAAAAACCCCTTAAACCCCAAAAAACCCTAATTTCTCCCCCAAAAAAAACACCCAAAATTTCCTTACCAGTTGGGCTGGACGTTGTGGGGACGGCCGAAAAGTTCGATTTTCCGCGTGCCCGGCGACAGCCGCTCGATCATCCCGTAGATCTCGTCGGGTTTGTGGCTGGTGGAGCGCACCTGCCGGGTTTGGGGTTGCGAGGAAGAAAAAGCCAATTTATTTCTCTTTTTTTTGGCCTTTTCCCAAGGTTTTTTCGCCGTTTTCTGAGGGGATTTGCTGCTTTTTCCGCTTTTCTGAGGCGGTTTCCCTCATTTCCCGCCCTTTTCTGAGGCGGTTTGCCCCGTTTCTCCCGCCCTTTTTTGAGGCTCCGCCCCTTCCTGCCATTTCCTGAGACTGTTTCCTCGTTTCCCGCCTTTTCCTGAGGTAATTTTCTGATATTTTAGCATTTCCTGAGGCAATGCCCTCATTTTTCACCATTTTATGAGGTAGTTTTCTAAAATTTTAGTATTTCCTGAGGCAATGCCCGCATTATTTCATCATTTCATGAGGTAACTTGCTTATTTCCCGCCTTTTTCCTGAGGTAATTTTCTGATATTTTAGCATTTCCTGAGGCAATGGCCTCATTTTTCATCATTTTCTGAGGGAATTTTCTCATTTCCCGCTTTTTCCTGAGGTAATTTTCTGATATTTTCGCATTTCCTGAGGCAATGGCCTCATTTTCATCATTTTCTAGGGTAGGATTCTAAAATTTTAGCATTTCATGAGGTAATTCCCTCATTTTTCATCGCTTTGAGGTAATTTTTTAATATGCAAGCATTTCCTGAGGTAAATCCTCATTTTCCTTCACTTTATGAGGTAGTTTTCTAAAATTTTAGTATTTCCTGAGGCAATTCCCTCATTATTTCATCATTTTATGAGGTAACTTGCTTATTTCCTGCCTTTTTCTGAGGTAATTTTGTAATATTCTAGTATTTTCTGAGATAATTTTGCTTAAAATTTTAGCATTTAATGAAGTTAATTCCCTCATTTTTCATCACTTTGAGGTAATTTTTTAATATCCAAGCATTTCCTGAGGCAATTCCCTCATTTTTTACCATTTCCTGAGGTAATTCTCTCATTTCCCGCTTCTTCCTGAGGTAATTCTTTTCTTTTTTCCCCTTTTCTGAGGGAATTTTCTCACTTCCCACTCCCACCTTTTTATGGGGCAGTCCCCTCTTTTTTCACCGGTTTTCAGGTGATTTTCTAACATTTTACCATTTCCTGAAATAATTTTCTGAGGGAATTCTCACATTTTATCCCAATTTTCATCGAAAAAAAACCTCATTTTTTCAATTCCTTTAACAAAAACCCTTCATTTTTCCTCGTTTTTTCCACAATTTTCCCCGCATTTTTTCGTGTCCGCCCAGATTTTTTAGGGTTTTTTGGGGTGAAATCCCCACGTTTTGGGTTAAACCCATTTCCCCGTGTGGTTTTTTATTTTTTTGGTTGAAATCCCCGGGATTTGGGGTCTCACCTCGGCCACAATGACGTCACAGTCCAGACCCCGGTTGAAGCCTTGGGGGTTCCCCTTCACCCCAACCTGCGGGAAGGGGAAATTCCGGATTTTGGGACCCCAAAATCCAACCAGGGACCCCCAAAATCCACCCAGGGACCCCCAAAATCCTTTAAACCTGTCCCAAAATTCCCAAAACCCACCCCAAAAAACCCTAATCCTTTTAACCCCTAATCCTATCCCCAAAAATGAGGATACCCCACCCCAAAACACCCCAAAAACCTGGGATACACCCCAAAATCTGGGAAACCCCCCTCCTGAGCACCCCCAGAGGGAGTTTGGGGGAGAAAATGGGAATTTTGGGGTGTTTGGATGGAAAAAAACAAAAAAAAAAAAAGGAATTTTTTGGGGTGGTGGGAGGGGTTTTTGGGGTGGGTTTAGAGGATTTGGGGTGGGTTTGGGGGATTTGGGGTGTTTTGGGTTGTGTATCCCCATTTTTGGGGTGTTTTGGGGTGGGTTTTGGGTTGTGTATCCCCATTTTTGGGGTGTTTTGGGGTGGGTTTTGGGTTGTGTATCCCCATTTTTGGGGTGTTTTGGGGTGGGTTTTGGGTTGTGTATCCCCATTTTTGGGGTGTTTTGGGATGTGTTTTGGGTTGTGTATCTCCATTTTTGGGGTGTTTTTTGGGATGTTTTGGGGTGTGTTCAAAGAGTATTTCGGGGTGGTTTTTGGGGTATCCCAGACCAGGCAGTGCTCTCATGTTTGGGGTGTTTTTGGGGTGGGTTTTTGGGATGTTTTAGGGTGGTTTTTAGGGTGTTTTTGGGTTTTTTGGGGTGATTTAGGGTGTTTTTGGGGTGTTTTTCGGGGTTTTTGGGGTCAATCCCTGACCAGGCAGTGCTCCCATGTTTGGGGTGTTTTTGGGGTGGGTTTTTGGGATGTTTTAGGGTGGTTTTTTTGGGTGTTTTTTGGGTGATTTGGGGTGTTTTTGGGGGTTTTTGGGGTCAATCCCTGACCAGGCAGTGCTCCTTGCCGTGGTTCAGCCAGTGCCCCGTGCGCCCGGTGCGGATGACGCTGCCATGGTTGGGGTGGGTTTTTGGGATGTTTCAGGGTGGTTTTTAGGGTATTTTAGGGTTTTTTTTGGGTGTTTTGGGGGTTTTTTGGGTGGTTTAGGGTGTTTTTGGGGTGTTTTTGGGGGTTTTTTGGGGTCAATCCCTGACCAGGCAGTGCTCCTGCCGTGGTTCAGCAAGTGCCCCGTGCGCCCGGTGCGGATGATGCTCCCATGGTTGGGGTGGGGTTTTGGGGTGTTTTAGGGTGGTTTTTAGGGTGTTTTTGGGGTTTTTTGGGTGATTTTTGGGGGTTTTTGGGGTGTATCCCTGACCAGGCAGTGCTCCTTGCCGTGGTTCAGCCAGTGCCCGGTGCGCCCGGTGCGGATGATGCGCTGCAGCTGGTTCGTCTTCACCCAGATGATCTCGTCCACGCGCTCGTACCTGAGCACAGCGGGGTTTAACACTTTTTTTAGGGTTTTTAAAATGGTTTTTAGGGACTTTTTTAGGAGGTTTGGGGTTTTTTTTAGGGTTTTGGGGTGGGGGCAGAGCCGAAACTCACCCCCAAAGGTTGAGGCATTCGCGGCCCAGCTCCATGGCCCTGGAGTGGAGGAGAAATGAGGGGGTTTGGGGGGAAAAATTGGGATTTTGGGGGAGAAATTGGGGTTTTAGCGGGGAAAAATTGGGATTTTGGGGGGTGAAATTGGAGGTTTGGGGGGAAATTGGGACTTTTGGGGGGGAAATTGGGATTTTTGGGAGGGAAATTGGGAATTGGGGGTTGGAAATCGGGATTTTAATGGGGAAATTGTGATTTTAGAGGGGAAAAATTGGGATTTTGGGGGGGAAATTGGTGTTTTGAGGAGGACGATGAGGGATTTGGGGGGAAAAGGGGGATGGAGGGGCTGGGGAGTGAGAAATGGGAGATTTGGGGCAGAAAATTGAGGATTTGGGGGATTTGGAGAGTTCCTGATGGGTTTGAGAGAGTGTGGCAGTGGGGTTTTTGGGGTCACGATGGATTTGGGGTGAATCCTGCCGAGTTTGGGCTGAATCTCGCTGGATTTGGGGTGGATCCCACTGCATTTGGGGTGGATCCCACTGGATTTGGGGTGGATCCCACTGGATTTGGGGTGGATCCCACTGGATTTGGGGTGAATCTCGCTGGATTTGGGATGGATCCCACTGGATTTGAAGGGATTGTCACAAATTTTGAGGTGAATCCCACAGGGTTTGGGGCAGATCCTGATGGATTCGAAGAGGATCCCAATGGGTTTTTTGGGGTGAATCCCGGGAGATTTGGGGTCCCCCCTGACCTGCCGGTGACCCAGAGGAAGAGGAAGCCCTCGTCCTGCAGCACGGGGATGTTGAGGCGCCGCATCTCGTCGTCCGTCAGGGTCCCGTAGGGCAGCTCCATGTGGATGTCCCAGGGCGGGTCGGCCATCACCACCGCGAACTTGCCCAGGATGGAGACGTCCAGGTAGCGGATGTCGCAGCAGATCCACTGGGGGAGAAGGGGGGAAAAAAACGGGGTAAAAATGGGGCAAAAACGAGGGAAATCGGGTCAGAAACGGCAACGGCGCCGCAGGAAATGGCGGGGAAGTGGAATCGCCTCAGGAAATGGCGGCGGCGCCTCAGAAAATGGCGGGAAGTGGAATCGCCTCAGAAAATGGCAGGAAACAGAATTGCCTCAGAAAATGGTGGGAAGTGGAATCGCCTCAGAAAATGGCGGGAAGTGAAATCGCCTCAGAAAATGGCAGGAAAATGGAATCGCCTCAGAAAATGGCGGGAAACGGAATCGCTTCAGGAAAAAGGAATCGCCTCAGAAAATGGCGGGAAACGGAATCACCTCAGAAAGTGGCAGGAAAATGGAATTGCCTCAGAAAATGGCGGGAAAATGGAATTGCCTCAGAAAATGGTGGGAAATTAGATTACCTCAGAAAATGGCAGGAAAATGGAATCGCCTCAGAAAATGGCGGGAAACGAAATCACCTCAGAAAATGGCGGGAAGTGAAATCGCCTCAGAAAATGGCAGGAAAATGGAATCGCCTCAGAAAATGGCGGGAAACGGAATCGCTTCAGGAAAAAGGAATCACCTCAGAAAATGGCAGGAAAATGGAATTGCCTCAGAAAATGGCGGGAAAATGGAATTGCCTCAGAAAATGGTGGGAAATTAGATTACCTCAGAAAATGGCAGGAAAATGGAATCGCCTCAGAAAATGGCGGGAAACGAAATCACCTCAGAAAATGGCGGGAAGTGAAATCGCCTCAGAAAATGGCGGGAAAATGGAATCGCCTCAGGAAATGGCAGCGGCGCCTCAGAAAAAGGCGGGAAAACGGCATCACCTCAGAAAAAGGTGGGAAACGGAATCGCTTCAGAAAATGGCGGGAAATTGGATCACCTCAGAAAAAAGGCGGGAAACGGAATCGCCTCAGGAAATGGAGGAAATAAAGCAAATAGGGAATCACATCGGAAAAAGGGAAGATAAAGTAATTAGGGAATCGCCTCAGGAAAGGGGGATAATGAACTAATTAGGGGATCATCTCAGGGAAAGGGGAGAAAAAGAAATTAATGAGTCACTTCAGGAAAAGGGGAAAATAAAATAATTAAGGCATCATCTCAGGAAAGGGGAGAAATAAAGCAATTAGGAAATAATTTTCAGAAAAGAAAGAAAATAATTAGGGGATCGCCTCAAGAAAAGAGCAAAAATAAAAACTCATTTTAGGAAAGAGAAAAAAAATAAAGTATAATTCTTCTCCAAAAAAAGGCAAGAAATCAACAAAAAAAACTCAACCAAAACCTCATTATTTTTTTTTTGGCAGGGACCAAATTCCCCAAAAAACTCCTAAAAACCAAAAAAAAATCCCCTGAAAATCCCCTAAAAAACAAAAAAAAAATCCGCCAAAAATCCCCCCAAGAAACTCCTAAAAAAAAACAAAAAATCCCCTGAAAATCCCCTAAAAAATAAAAAAAAATCCGCCAAAACTCCCCAAAAAAACTTGTAAAAAACCCTAAAATCCCCCAAAAAACTCCTAAAAACCAAAAAAAAATCCCCCAAAAAAACCCCAAAAATTCCCCCAAAAAACTCTTAACCAAAAAAAATCCAAAAAATCCCAAAAAAAACCCCAAAAAACTTGTAAAAACTCAAAAAAAATCCTCAAAAAAAACCACCAAAAAATCCCCCGAAAACTCCTAAAAAACAAAAAAAAACCCAAAAAAACCCCAAATAACTCCTAAAAAAACAAAAAAATCCCCCAAAAAACTCCTAAAAAACCAAAAAAAAACCAAAAAACCCTCAACAAACTCCTAAAAAACCCCCAAAAAATCCCCCCCAAACTCCTAAAAATCAAAAGAATCCCCCAAAAAACCCCCAACAAATCCCCCCAAAAAAACCTCCTAAAAAAACAAAAAAAAACCCCAAAAAAACTCCTAAAAAACCAAAAAAAACCCCCAAAAAACTCCTAAAAAAACAAAAAAATCCCCAAAAAAACCCCCAAAAAATCCCCAAAATAAATCCCAAAAAAACTCCTAAAAAGCCAAAAAAAACCCAAAAAAATCCCCAAAAAAACCCCAACAAATCCCCAAAAAACTCCTAAAAAAAACCAAAAAAATCCCCAAAAAAACCCAAAAATCTCCTAAAAAAAACCAAAAAAATCCCCAAAAAACTCCTAAAAACCCCCAAAAAAACCCCAAAAATCCCCCCAAAAAACTCCTAAAAAAAACCAAAAAATCCCCAAAAACCTCCCTCACCTGTGGCGGGAAGAGGCGGTCGGCGCCGGCGTCGGGCGGGGGGCCGCGGGGCAGCTCGGCGGGCGGGGAGCGGTCGCGGGGCCGCGCCCGGGTGGGGCTGCGCGGGGGCGTGGCGGCGCAGGCGTCGATCTCGTAGTGCACGTACTTGCAGGTGTCCATGTGGAAGCAGGTGTTGAGGAAGGAGCAGTCGCCCAGCGACTCGTCCGTGTGCTTGTTGATGATGCGTCTTTGGGGGGGGGAGACAAAAAACACCGAAATTCGGGTTAAACCGCCCCAAAATTTGGGTTATAACCCCCCAAAAGTCATCGTTAAAACCTCCAAAAATCATCGTTGAAAGCCCCAAAATTCGGGTTAGAACCCCCAAAATTTGGGTTAAAACCCCCCAAAAATCACCATTAAAACCTCCAAAAATCATCGTTAAAACCCACAAAATTCAGGTTAAAACCCCCCCAAAATTTGGGTTAAAACGCCCAAAAATCACCATTAAAACCCCCAAAAATCATCGTTAAAAGACGCAAAATTCAGGTTTAAATGCCCAAAACTTCAGTTAAAACCCCCAAAATTTGGGTTAAAATGCCCAGAAATCATCATTAAAACCCCCAAAAATTGGGCTAAAACCCCCAAAAATTTGGATTAAACCCCCCAAAACTTTGGGTTATAATCCTGCAAAACCATCATTAAAACCCCCAAAAATCACCATTAAAACCCCCAAAATTTGGGTTAAAACGCCCAAAAATCACCATTAAACCCCCCAAAATCATCATTAAAACCCCCAAAAATCATCGCTAAAACCCCCAAAATCTGGGTTAAACCCACCAAAAATCATCATTAAAACCCCCCAAAAACCATCATTAAAACCCCCAAAATTCAGGCTAAAATGCCCAAAAATCACCATTAAACCCCCCAAAATTTGGATTTAACCCCCCAAAACATGGGTCCAACCCCCCCAAAGGCACCCACCGGAAGTGCAGCTTGCGGCAGGGCCGCTCGGCGCCCGAGGCCTTGACGCACTCCTCCTTGGTGCCGTGGTCGCAGAACTCCTGCACCTGCGCCCGCCCGCGCGACCGGAACTTCTCCACGATCGACTGCTCCTTGGCCGTCGTCGTGTTCAGCAGCTCCAGGATCTCCTGGCTCACCTGCCCGCCACGCCCCGACAGCGTCAGGCTCCGCCCAGGGGATCCGAACCACGCCCACGGCCTCTGAACCCTGCCCACAGCCTCCAAACCACACCCACGGTCTCTGAACCACGCCCACTGCCATCAGGCTCCGCCCACAGGATCCAAACCACACCCACTTTCCTTAAGCTCCGCCCACAGTCTCTAAATCCCACCCACTTTCATCAGGCTCCACCCATAGCCTACAAACCACACCCACTGCCATCTGGCTCCGCCCACTGCCCTTAAACCCCGCCCACTGCCTCCAAACCCCACCCACTGCCATCAGGCTCCGCCCACAGCCTCTGAACCACGCCCACGGCCTCCAAACCCCGCCCACAGCCTCCAAATCCCGCCCACTGCCATCAGGCTCCACCCACGGCCTCCGAACCACACCCACTGCCATCAAACCCCGCCCACAGCCTCCAAACCACACCCACTGCCATCAAACCCCGCCCACGGGATCCAAACCACACCCACAGCCTCCAAACCACACCCACGGCCTCCAAACCACACCCACTGCCTCCAAACCACACCCACTGCCCTCAGGCTCCGCCCACAGCCTCCAAATCCCGCCCACTGCCATCAGGCTCCACCCACTGCCTCCAAACCACGCCCACAGCCCCCAAACCACACCCACAGCCTTCAAACCACACCCACTGCAATCAAACCCTGCCCACAGCCTCCAAACCACACCCACTGCCTCTAAACCACACCCACAACCTCCAAACCACACCCACAACCTTTAAACCACACCCACTTCCCTTAAACTCCACCCACATCTTGAACCCCTCCATCTTGAAACCCCCACCCAAACTCCACCCCCACCCACCCCCCAGCCCCACCCCTTTTCAAACCCCGCCCACTCCCACACCCCCAAAACCCCATTTTTTCCCCCCAAAAAAACAAACCAAACCCCACCCCCATTGACCTTCTTGCTCTGCTGCTCCTTGGTGGACTGCTGGCTCAGCAGGCTCTCGATCTCCAGGTCCACGTCCGACGCCGCCGCCCGCCGGCACCGCTTGGCCTCCTTCCCCTCCCCCCCGGCCCCGCCCCCTGCCCCGCCCCCCGCCACACCCACCGCCCCGCCCCCGTCCCGCCCCGCCCGGCGCCGCTCGGCCGCCGCCAGCGCCGCCGTCATGGCCGACAGCTTGGAGTGGTCGGCGCAGGTGACCAGGGCGGGGCCGTCCTGCAGCAGCCCCCGGCGCACCTCGATCAGCTCCTGCGCCGCAAACTTGTGCAGGAGGCTCTCCACCGCCCGCAGCGTCACACCACTGTCACCCTGGGGGGGGGAGGAGCAGCTGGGTACACCTGGGATATACCTGAGCGCACCTGGGGCACGCCTGGGTACACCTGGGGTGCACCCGGGTACACCTGGGTACACCTGGGTACACCTGGGTACACCTGGGGCACACCTGAGCGCACCTGGGTACACCTGAGTGCACCTGGGGCCCACCTGGGTACACCTGGGTACACCTGAGCACACCTGGGGCACACCTGGGGCACGCCTGGGTACACCTGGGTACACCTGGGTACACCTGGGCGCACCTGAGTGCACCTGGAGCGCACCTGGGGCGCACCTGGGCACACCTGGGCGCACCTGGGTACACCGGGGTGCGCCTGGGTACACCTGGGTACACCTGGGCGCACCTGGGGCACGCCTGGGGGGAACTGGGGCACGCCTGGGTACACCTGGGTACACCCGGGCGCGCCTGAGGCGCACCTGGGTACACCTGGGTACGCCTGGGTACGCCTGGGTACACCTGGGGGCACCTGGGTACACCTGGGCACGCCTGGGGGGAACTGGGGGGCATCAGGTGTGCCCAGGTGTGTCCCTCCCACGCCCAGGTGTTCCCAGGTGTATCCCCAGGTGTCCCCAGGTGTGCCCAGGCGTGCCCGGGTATGCCCAGGTGTGCCCGGGTGTATCCCCAGGTATCCCCAGGTGTCCCCAGGTATGACCTGGGTGTGTCCCCCCATGCCCAGGTGTGCCCAGCTGTCCCCAGGTGTGCCCAGGTGTTGCCAGGTGTACCCCCAGGTGTGCCCAGGTGTGCCCAGATGTACCCCCAGGTGTGTCCCCAGCTGTCCCCAGGTGCCCACAGGTGTACCCAGGTGTGCCCAGGTGTGCCCAGGTGTGTCCCCAGGTACCCCCAGGTGCCCCCAGGTGCCCCCCCAGGTGCCCCCCGGGCCGTACCCCGGCGATGGCGGCGCGGATGGCGCGGGCGTCGGTGGGCAGGGGCAGCGCCAGGTCGGACAGGTGTCACCCCCAGCTGTCCCCAGGTGTCCCCAGGTGTGTCCAGGTGCCCCCAGCTGTCCCCAGGTGTACCCCCAGGTGTCCCCAGGTACCCCCAGGTGTCCCCAGGTGCCCCCAGGTGTACCCCCAGCTGTTCCCAGGTGTCCCCAGCTGTCCCCAGGTGTACCCCCAGGTGTCCCCAGGTACCCCCAGGTGTCCCCAGGTGCCCCCAGGTGTCCCCAGGTGTCCCCAGGTGTACCCAAGTGCGCCCAGGTGTATCCCCAGGTGTCCCCAGGTGCCCCCAGGTGTGCCCCCAGGTGCCCCCGGGCCGTACCCCGGCGATGGCGGCGCGGATGGCGCGGGCGTCGGTGGGCAGGGGCAGGCCCAGGTCGGACAGGTGTCACCCCCAGGTGTGCCCAGGTGTATCCCCAGCTGTCCCCAGGTGCCCCCAGGTGCCCCCAGGTGCCCCCAGGTGTACCCAGGTATGACCTGGGTGTATCACCCCATGCCCAGGTGTGTCCAGGTGTATCCCCAGGTGTGTCCCCAGCTGTTCCCAGCTGTCCCCAGGTACCCCCAGCTGTCCCCAGGTGTGTCCCCAGCTGTTCCCAGCTGTCCCCAGGTACCCCCAGCTGTCCCCAGGTGTGTCCCCAGCTGTCCCCAGGTGTCCCCCCAGGTGTCCCCCGGCCGTACCCCGGCGATGGCGGCGCGGATGGCGCGGGCGTCGGTGGGCAGGGGCAGTGCCAGGTCGGACAGGTGTGTACCCCCAGGTGTCCCCAGGTGTCCCCAGGTGTGCCCAGGTGTATCCCCAGGTACCCCCAGGTATCCCCAGGTGTCCCCAGGTGTGCCCCCCGGCCGTACCCCGGCGATGGCGGCGCGGATGGCGCGGGCGTCGGTGGGCAGGGGCAGGGCCAGGTCGGACAGGTGTGTACCCCCCAGGTGTGCCCAGGTGCCCCCAGCTGTCCCCAGGTGCCCCCAGGTGCCCCCAGGTGTACCCAGGTATGACCTGGGTGTATCACCCCATGCCCAGGTGTGCCCAGGTATATCCCCAGCTATCCCCAGGTGTGTCCAGGTGTGCCCAGGTGCCCCCAGGTGTACCCCCAGGTGTGCCCAGGTGCCCCCAGGTGTGTCCAGGTGTGCCCAGGTGTGCCCAGGTGTATCCCCAGGTGTCCCAAGGTGTGTCCAGGTATGACCTGGGTGTGTCCCCCCATGCCCAGGTGTACCCAGGTGCCCCTAGGTGTACCCAGGTGTATCCCCACCTGTCCCCAAGTGTATCCCCACATATGCCCAGGTGTACCCAGGTGCCCCCAGGTGTCCCCAGGTGTCCCCAGGTACCCCCAGGTGCCCCCGGGCCGTACCCCGGCGATGGCGGCGCGGATGGCGCGGGCGTCGGTGGGCAGGGGCAGGCCCAGGTCGGACAGGTGTGTACCCCCAGGTGTCCCCAGCTATCCCCAGGTGTCCCCAGGTGTGTCCCCAGCTGTCCCCCCAGGTGTACCCCGTACCCCGGCGATGGCGGCGCGGATGGCGCGGGCGTCGGTGGGCAGGGGCAGGCCCAGGTCGGACAGGTGCAGCAGGAGGCGCCGCTCCAGCGCCGGGTCCGGCTCCGGGGGCTCCCCCGGGACCCCCTCGGCGCCCCCGGGAGGGGAGGGGGCTCCGCAGGGGGCGGGGCCGAGCGAGGACACGCCCCCCGGGGCGGGGCCGGGCGGGGCGGGGCCCGAGGGGGCGGGGCTGCCGGTGCGGGGGGGCGTGGCCAGGGAGAGGTCATGGCGGGGGTCTGCATGGGGGGGGGAGGGGGCGGTAATTAATGATGGGTTCTTAATTAATCCCCGCTCCTCGTTATCTTCAGTCCTTGATTGGCCACTTAATTAACCCCTCATGCTTAATTAGCCCCCATTTTTAATTAGCCCCCATTTTTAATTAGCCCCCATTTTTAATTAGCCCCTTAGTTAAGCCCTCATTCTTAATTAACCCCCATTTTTAATTAGCCCCTTAGATACCCCCTCCTTCATAATTAACCCCCATTTTTAATTAGCCCCCATTTTTAATTAACTCCTTAGTTAGCCCCTCCTTCTTAATTAACCCCCATTTTTAATTAACCCCTGAGTTAGCCCCTCATTCTTAATTAACCCTCATTTTAAATTAACCCCTTAGTTAACCCCTCATTCTTAATTAACCCCCATTTTTAATTAATCACTTCATTACTTCTTCGCTCTCACTTAACCCCCATTCCTAATTAGTCCCTTAATTACTCCTATACTCTTATTTAGCCCCCAATTGCTAATCAACCCCCCACTGTTAATTAAACTAGGACCCCTAATTAGCCTCCACCCCCTAATTAAAACCCACTCTTTCATTAATTCCCAGTCTCTAATTAACCCGTGACCCCTCATTAACCCCCTTTAATAACCCCTGACCCCTCATTAACCTCCCCAATTAACCCCTGACCCCTCATTAACCCCTCCCAATTAACCCCTGACCCCTCATTAACCCCTCCCAATTAACCCCTGACCCCTCATTAACCCCTCCCAATTAACCCCTGACCCCTCATTAACCCCTCCCAATTAACCCCTGACCCCTCATTAACCCCTCCCAATTAACCCCTGACCCCTCATTAACCCCTCCCAATTAACCCCTGACCCCTCATTAACCCCCTTTAATAACCCCTGACCCCTCATTAACCCCTCCCAATTAACCCCTGACCCCTCATTAACCCCTCCCAATGAACCCCTGACCCCTCATTAACCCCTCCCAATTAACCCCTGACCCCTCATTAACCCCTCCCAATTAACCCCTGACCCCTCATTAACCCCTCCCAATGAACCCCTGACCCCTCATTAACCCCCCAATTAACCCCTGACCCCTCATTAACCCCTCCCAATTAACCCCTGACCCCTCATTAACCCCTCCCAATTAACCCCTGACCCCTCATTAACCCCCTTTAATAACCCCTGACCCCTCATTAACCCCTCCCAATTAACCCCTGACCCCTCATTAACCCCTCCCAATTAACCCCTGACCCCTCATTAACCCCTCCCAATTAACCCCTGACCCCTCATTAACCCCTCCCAATTAACCCCTGACCCCTCATTAACCCCCCGATGAACCCCTGACCCCTCATTAACCCCTCCCAATTAACCCCTGACCCCTCATTAACCCCTCCCAATTAACCCCTGACCCCTCATTAACCCCCTTTAATAACCCCTGACCCCTCATTAACCCCTCCCAATTAACCCCTGACCCCTCATTAACCCCTCCCAATTAACCCCTGACCCCTCATTAACCCCTCCCAATTAACCCCTGACCCCTCATTAACCCCTCCCAATGAACCCCTGACCCCTCATTAACCCCCTTTAATAACCCCTGACCCCTCATTAACCCCCCAATTAACCCCTGACCCCTCATTAACCCCTCCCAATTAACCCCTGACCCCTCATTAACCCCTCCCAATTAACCCCTGACCCCTCATTAACCCCTCCCAATGAACCCCTGACCCCTCTCACCGCCGGCCCCCAGCGGGTCCTGCTTCCTGCGCCGCTGCAGCCGCTCCCGGAGCGAGTCCAGCTGCTTCTTGTGCGCCTGGATCGAGCTCCACGTGTCCGACATGGCCCCGATCGCGATCCTGTCGCGACAGAGCCAGCCCGGCCGCCACCCTCCCGCTCCCGCGCCGGGCCCGCACCGCCTTCACGCCGCCGGAAGCGGAACCGCGCGGGGCCGCCCTGAAGCCGCCGCCGCCATTTTGAGTGAGGGCGGCGCCCCATTATCTCCATGGCGACCGCCGCCATTTTGAGTACGGGCAGATCTCGTCATTTTCATGGCGACCGCCGCCATTTTAAGTAAGGGCAGCCCCCGTCATCTCCATGGCGACCGCCGCCATTTTGAGATCGGGCAGCACCGCCCACACCCTCCCCGGAGAATTTCCACGGCGGCTTTTTTTTTTTTTTACAAATCATGGAATTCCCGCCGTGCATTTTCCATGGAATTCGCCCCTTTTCCAGCCGTTTTACTCCAATAAAAAACCGGCGGCGCTTTCAGCCGCCGCCGCGCTCCGCTGAGGGCAGAGCGCCGCCATTTTGAACCCGGGCACTTCCCGCCTTCCGTTGCCACGGTAACGCGCGCTGGCCACGCCCCTTTGAGGGCACGCCGCCGCCATCTTGAGCGCGGGCAAGGCTCCACGCCCCCAACCTCGCGGTTTCCACGGCAACCGCCGCCATTTTGCGCGCTGGCCACGCCCCACTGAGGGCGCGGCGCCGCCGCCGCCATCTTGGTTGAGGGCGCCGCCGCCATTTTGTGAGGCGGCTTTTTTTTTGGGGCGATTTCTTGGCGATTTTGGGGTCGCGCTTTTCAAATCACACACGGGATGTCAGCACGGGGGGCTTTAATCGGCGTCTACACTGGAGGCTGAGGGGAATTTGGGGGTTTTTTTGGGGAATTTTGGGACTCCCGAGAGGAATTTTTGGGAGCCTGCCCCTCCCCCCCCCTTCAATTCCTAAAAATTATTCCCGCGAAATTTCGGGGTCGCCAGCGGGGGTCGGGCTCCGGTTTGGGGGCACCTGAGGAAGGAAAAAAAAAAAAAAAAAAAAAAAAGGAGAAATCCCCCCCAAAAAACCACGTTAATTTGGGGGTTCCCCCAAATTTTGGGGGAAATTTGGGGGATTTTGGGATTTTTCCAGCCCCGCCCCCACTCACCTGCCCTGGTCCGTCGGGGGTTTCGGGCTCTGCCGCCATTTCAGGGGGGTCTGACCCCCCCATTTCTTCCTCCTCCTCCTCCTCCTCTTCCTCCCGGGGTTCCCCCAATTTGGGATTTTGGGGGGCCCGGCCACGCCCACACACCTGGCACAGGTGAGGGTGCCCCGGGGCCCCACCCGAAAGGGGGCAATTCCTGCCCGGAATGGCAGAATTCCCGCCCGGAATTGGGGAATTCCCGCCCGGAATTGGGGAATTCCCGCCCGGAATTGGGGAATTCTCACCCAAAATCGAGGAATTCCCGCCCAAATTTGCAGAATTCCCACCCGAAACTGAGGAATTCCCGCCCGCAATCGAGGGATTTCCACTCGAAATCACGGAATTCCCGCCCGAAATCGCGGAATTCCCGCCCAAAATCGCGGAATTCCCGCCCAAAATCGCAGAATTCCCGCCCAAATTCGTGGAATTCCCACCCAAAATCATGGAATTCCCGCCCGAAATCGCGGAATTCCCGCCTAAAATCGTGGAATTCTCACCCGAATTTGCGGAATTCCCGCCCAAAATCGTGGAATTCCCGCCCAAAATCGAGGGATTCCCGCCCAAATTTGCAGAATTCCCGCCCAAAATCATGGAATTCCCGCCCAAATTTGCAGAATTCCCCCCCAAATTTACAGAATTCCCGCCCGAAATCGCGGAATTCCCGCCCAAATTAATGGAATTCCCGCCCAAAATCGCAGAATTCCCACCCAAAATCGCGGAATTCCCGCCCAAAATCGAGGGATTCCCGCCCAAATTCGCGGAATTCCCGCCCGCAAGGGCCCCGGGAAGGTTCCGGAAGCCGCCCTGGCGGGAGGGGGAGGGGCAGGAGCCGGGAAATTCCAATTTCTCCACCAATTCCTGCAGCTTGGAGGTCTCGGAGGGGGCGGGGCCGCGGGATTTGGGGGCGGGGCCGGGCTTGGGGGGCGGGGCGCTCTCCTGGTGGGCGGGGCCGGGCGGGCGCAGGAGGAGGAGCTTGGGGAAGGGGGCGTGGCCGGCTTTGACCTCTTGACCCGCAGGGCTGGGCAGAGGGGGCGTGGCCGGAGGCGGGGGGGGCGTGGTCATTTCCGGGGGGACCTGTGGGGGTGACCAGAGTGACCAGAGTGACCAGAGTGACCAGAGTGACCAGAGTGACCCATTGACCCCCCAACCCCAAAACGTGACCCGCTGACCCCAAGTCTGACCTCCTGACCCCATCACTGACCCACTGACCCCATCAGTGACCCCACTCACCCCACCAGTGACCCCCTGACCCCAAATCTGACCTCCTGACCCCATCACTGACCCACTGACCCCAAATCTGACCTCCTGACCCCAAATTTGACCTCCTGACCCCATCACTGACCCACTGACCTCAAATGTGATCCACTGACCGCATCACTGACCCCAAATCTGACCTCCTGACCCCCTGACCCCAACCCCACCACTGACCCCACCCCTGCCCCACTGACCCCACCCCTGCCCCCACCAATGACCCCCTGACCCCATCACTGACCCCATCACTGACCCCATCACTGACCCCACCAATGACCCCCTGACCCCACCACTGACCCCCTGACCCAGTTACTGACCTCACCACTGACCCACTGACCCCACTGGTAACCCCCTGACCCCACCAATGACCAACTGACCCCAGCACTGACCCCATCCATGACCCCACCCCTGCCCCACTGACCCCACTGACCCCACCACTGACCCCATCACCCCACCCCTGCCCCATTGACCCCACTGACCCCACCACTGACCCCATCACTGACCCCACCAATGACCCCATCACTAACCCCATCACTGACCCACTGACCCCAACCTTGATCCCCTGACCCCACCCCTGACCCCCTGACCGTTACTGACCCCACCACTGACCCCAACCCCACCAGACCCCACTGACCCCATTACTGACCCCCTGACCCCATCACTGACCCCACCTGTAACCCCTGACCCCATCAATGACCCCATCAATGACCCCACTACTGACCTACTGACCCCACCCCTGCCCCACTGACCCCATCACTGACCCCATCCATGACCACCCCAATCCCACCACTGACCCCACCCCTGACCCCCCTGACCCCACCCCCCCTCACCTGCCCCTGGGCCGCCCCCCCGGCGGGCGGGGCCGGGGCGGGGGGCGTGGCGGGGGCGGGGCCGCGCTGGCGGTGCCGCCGCAGGTGAACCTTGAGGTTGCCGCGGGTGGTGAAGCGGCCGCCGCAGAGGTCGCAGCGGAAGGGCCGCTCGCCGGTGTGCGAGCGCAGGTGGATCTGCCGGGCGCTGGCGCTGCCGAAGGGCTTCCCGCAGAAACCGCAGCCGTGCCGGCCCGGCCCGGGCACCGCCGGCAGCGCCGGGGGGCGGGACGGGGACGGGGAGGACGAGGGAGGGGCCAGAGATGGAGAGGAACCCAAGGTTGGACCCATGGATGGTGAGGAACCCAAGGTTGGACCCATGGATGGAGAGGAACCCACCAACGATGATGAGGAACCCAAGGTTGGACCCATGGATGGTGAAGAACCCACCAGCGATGGTGAAGAACCCACCAACGATGATGAAGAACCCAAGGTTGGACCCATCAATGATGAGGAACCCAACGTTGGACCCATGGATGGTGAGGAACCCAAGGTTGGACCCATCGATGGTGAAGAACCCACCAACGATGATGAGGAACCCAAGGTTGGACCCAGCAATGGAGAGGAACCCACCAACGATGATGAAGAACCCAAGGTTGGACCCAGAGATGGTGAGGAACCCACCATCGATGATGAAGAACCCAAGGCTGGACCCAAGGACGGTGAAGAACCCACCAACGATGACGAAGAACCCAACGCTGAGCCCATCAATGATGAGGAACCCAACGTTGAGCCCAACGATGACGAAGAACCCAAGGCTGGACCCATCGATGATGAGGAACCCAAGGCTGGACCCAACGTTGACGCTGAACCCAACGCTGGACCCATCGATGACGAGGAACCCAAGGCTGGAGCCATCGATGGTGAAGAACCCAACGCTGACCCCAACGATGGCGCCGAACCCAACGTCGACCTCAGCGTTGACCCCTTCGACGATGAAGAACCCAACTTTGGACCCAACGACGACGAAGAACCCAACGCCGGGCCCGACGTTGACCCCTTCGACCCCAACGACGACGAAGAACCCAACTTTGGACCCAAAGACGATGAAGAACCCAACTTTGGACCCGACGATGACGAAGAACTCAACGTTGACCCCAACGATGACGAAGAACCCAACTTTGGGCCCGACGACGACGACGAGGAACCCGACGCCGACCTCAATGCCGCTGAAGGACCCAACGCCGACCTCAACGGTGCTGAGGAACCCAACGAGGAACCCAACGAAGAACCCAACGAGGAACCCAACGAGGAACCCAACGAGGAACCCAAGGTGGAGATGGAGCCCAGGGTGGAAGCCAAAGCCACGGCCAGGCCGGAGCGGTGCTGGCCCTTGGGGAAAGGCGGCAGCAGGAGGAAGTGAGGTCCCGCTGGTGGCTTCTGGGGGGGCTTCTGGTGGGGCTCCAGCGCCCCCAGCAGCAGCAGCTGGCGGCAGATGTCCTGCGTCAGCTGCATCTGCAGGAGCTGCCGCTGGTGCAGCTGCCGCAGCTCCTCCAGGATCAGCCGCAGCTCCGGCACAGGGGGAGGGGGCGGTGGGGGCGGGGCTGCTGCGGGGGGGGGAGGGGAGGGCGGGGAGGGGGCGGCGGGGGCTGGGGTGGGGGAGGGGAGGGGGAGAGAGAGAGAGAAAAAAGAGTCAGGGGGGGTGCGGCCTCAAAATTGGCGGGTTTTGCCCCAAAATCGGCGTTTTTCACCCCGAAATCCCCACTATTTGCCCCAAAATCGACATTATTCGCCCGAAATTGGCATTTTTCACCCCAAAGTTGGCATTGCTCACCCCAAAATCGGCATTTTTCACCCTAAATTGGCGTTATTAGCCCCAAAATCGACCTTTTTCACCCCAAAATTGGCGTTACTCGCCCCAAAATCATCATTTGCCTCAAAATTGGCATTTTTCACCCCAAAATCGACATTATTAGCCCCAAAATTGGCGTCGCTGACCCCAAAATCACCATTATTAGCCCCAAAATTGTAATTTTTCACCCCAAAATTGGCATTATTAGCCCCAAAATTGTCACTTTTCCCCCCAAAATCATCATTATTTGCCTCAAAACTGGCGTTTTTTCACCCCAAAATTGGCGGTTTTCACCCCAAATTTTGCCCTGTTCACCCGAAGCTGCCATTTTTCCCCCCAAAACTGTCACTACTCACCCCAAAATTCCAATTATTCGCCCCAAAATTCCCCTTTTTCACCCCAATTTTCCTTTTCCCCCCTCAAATTCCAATTTTTTTAATCAAAAAATCCCCATTTTCCCCCAAAAATCCCAAATATCCCCGTTTTTTACCCAAAAAATTCCCATTTCCCCCCCAAAAATCCCCATTTTTCCCCCTAAAGTCCCAAATATCCCCGTTTTTTACCCAAAAAATTCCCATTTCGTCCCAAAATCCCATTTTTTTCCCCCAAAAAAATTCCAGTTTACCCCCCCCCCAAAAAAAATCCCGCAGTTTTTCCCCCAAATCCCGGTTTTTTCCCCCCCCAAAAAATCTCATTTCCTCCCAAAATCCCCCAAAATTCCCCATTTTTCCCCAAATCCCGACTTCCCCCCCCAAGATCCCGATTTTCCCCAAATCCCGGTTTTTTCCCCCAAATCCCATTTTACCCAAAATCCCATTTTTTCCCCAAATCCTCATTTCTCCCCCACAAATCCTGATTTTTCCCAAAATCCCCATTTTTTCCCCCAAATCCCGGTTTCCCCCCAAAATCCCATTTTTTCCCCACATCCCGATTCTCCCCCCCATCCCTTTTTTTACCCAAATCCCAGTTCTTTTCCCCAAATCCCAATTTTCCCCAAAATCCCGATGTTCCCAAAATCCCATTTTTTTCACCCCACATCCCGATTTTCCAAAAATCCCGATTTTTTCCCCAAATCCCAATTTTTCCCCCAAATCCCTTTTTTACCCAAAATCCCGGGTTTTTTCCCCAAAGCCCATTTTCCCCCCCAAATCCCAATTTCCCCAAAATCCCATTTTTTTACCCAAAATCCCGATTTCCCCCAATTCCCGGGTTTTTTCACCAAATCCCGATTTTCCCAAAATCCCCATTTTTCCCCCCAAACCCCGCTCCCCTCCCCTTCCCCCCCCCCCCCGGGATATTTTTGGGGCCAATTCCCGGGATTTTGGGTCCCTCCCGCACCTCCGGGCTCGGCCATGGCCGGGGGGTCCCGCCCCTCCCCCCGCAGGAAGGGGAGGGGTCGGGAAATGACGTCACCGCAGGGGGGGAGGGGGAGGGGGCGCGCCTGTCGCGACAGCGGGGTGACGTCACCGCCGGGGGAGGGGGGGAAAAACCGAATTTTTTGGGGAGAAAAGCCGGGATTTTGGGGGGGAAAAATCCGAAATTTTGGGAGAAAAACGGGAAATTTGGGGGGAAAACCCCCGGGATTTTGGGAAAAATGGGGAATTTTGGGGGGAAAAACGAGAATTTTGGGGGAAAACCCCCGGAATTTGGGGGGGAAAACCGGGAATTTTGGGGGAAATGGGAAAATTTGGGGGGGAAAGCGGGAATTTGGGGGGGAAATGGGAATTTTGGGGGAAAACCCCGAAATTTTGGGGAAAAAACCGAGAATTTTGGGGGGAAAACCCCGGGATTTGGGGGGAAAAAAGCGGGAATTTGGGGGATTTTGGGGGGAAAACCCCGAAAATTTGGGAGAAAATGGGAATTCTGAGGGGAAAACCGGGAATTTTGGGGGGGAAAAAATGGGGATTTTGGGAAAAATGGGGATTTTGGGGAAAACCCGGGAATTTTGGGGGAAAAAAGCGGGAATTTGGGGGGGGGAAACCCGAAATTTTGGGAGAAAATGGGAATTCTGAGGGGAAAACCGGGAATTTTGGGGAAAAACCCGGGAAATTGGGGGGGAAACGGGAATTTTGGGGGGGAAATGGGGATTTTGGAGAAAATGGGGATTTGGAGGGGAAAAAACTCAGAATTTTGGGGGGAAACCCCGGGAATTTGGGGGGAAATGAGGAATTTGGGGGGGAAACCGGAGAATTTGGGGGATTTTGGGGGGAAAAACCCAAAAATTTTGGGAGAAAATGGGGATTTTGGGGGGAAAATCCAGGATTTTGGGGACTTTCGGGGGGGAAGCCGCAGGATTTTGGGGGGAAAAACCCAAAATTTTGGGAGAAATTGGGAATTCTGAGGGGAAAACCCGGGAGTTTGGGGGGGATTTGGGGGAATTTTGAGGGAAAAAACCGGGGGATTTGGGGAAAATGAGAATTTTGGGGGGAAAAAAAACGAGGATTTGGGGGATTTTGGGGGGAAAAAACCCGAAATTTTTGGGGAAAATGGAGAATTTGGGGGGAAAATGAGAATTTTGGGGGAAAAACTGGGAATTTGGGGGGGGAAATGGGGATTTGGGGGGGAAAATCGGAGAATTTGGGGGGGAAAAAACCCGAAATTTTTTTGGAGAACTTGGAATTTTGGAGGAAAAACCCGGGAATTTAGGGGGAAATGGGATTTTGGGGTGAAAAAAACGGGGCTTGGGGGAACTTTCTGGGGGAAAAATCCCGAAATTTTGGGAGAAAACGGGAATGGGGGGGGGGAAGATTTGGGGGGATTTTGGGGAATTTTTGGGAAAAAAACCCCGGGGATTGGAGGGAAACGGGAATTTTGGGGGAATTTTGGGGTGAATTCGGGGGCTCTGAGTGGGATTTGGGGGAAAATTTGGGGTTTTCAGGGCAGTTTTGATGGATTTGGGGCGTCCCAGGAGGATTTGGGGGAATTTTGGGGGCTCTGAGGGGATTTTGGGGGAAATTTGGAGTTTTTGGGGGGAGATTTTGGGGCTCTGAGGGGATTTTGGGGAGATTTGGGGGGAATTTGGGGGTTTGGGGGGCGATTTTGGGGCTCTGAGGGGATTTTGGGGAAGATTTGGGGGGAATTTGGGGGTTTTTGGGGCGATTTTGGGGCTCTGAGGGGATTTTGGGGAGATTTGGGGGGAATTTTGGGGTTTTGGGGCTCTGAAGGGATTTTGGGGGAGATTTGGGGGAAATTTTGGGGGTTTTGGGGCTCTGAGGCGATTTTGGGAAAAATTTGGGGAAAATTTTGGGGTTTTGGGGCTCTGAGGGGATTGAGGGGGGGAATTTTGGGGTTTTCCTGAGGGAATTTGGGGCGGGGTCTCCGATTGGTTCCCCGGGGCGGCTCCGGACCAATCAGAAGCCGTCGCTGGGCAGATTACGCCCTCCCCTCAGGCCTCGCTTCCCGCCAACTCCGCTGATTGGCTCCCCGCGGCGCCGCTCAGCCAATCAGAGCGCGTTGCTGGGCAGACTGGGGAGGGGGAACCCGCGCTTTCCCGCGCACGGCGCTGATTGGTTCCCGCCCTTCCCTCTCGACCAATCAGCGCCCGCTGCTGAGGGGGGAGGCGCGAAATTGCAATTGGGGGATTTGTTTTTAATTAATCTTTAAAATAAAAATAAATTAATTTAATTTTTTATCATTTTTGTTGATTTTTTTAGAGGTTTGGGCTTTTACTTTGGTTCGTTTTATTTTATTTTATTTTATTTTATTTTATTTTATTTTATTTTATTTTATTTTATTTTATTTTATATTTTAGTTTATATTTTATTTTATTTTATTTTATTCCACTCCTTTTAATTAATATTATTTTATTCCGTTTATTATTTTGGTCTGTAAACCACAGAACCCAAATAAAGATTTTATACCAATTAATTACACACCGTTTGCTTTAAACAGTTTCAATTTTATTATTTATGTTTCCCTTTAATTTTCATTCGATTTTTTTATTCAATTTAGTTTTCTTTAATTAGGATGAAATAAGAAAAATAAATAAAAATAAAAAAAATAAAATAAAATAAAAAATAAAATAAAATAAATCAAAATACAAATACATTGTACTGTTTTATTTTACTTCGTTTTATTTTATTTCAATTTATATTTTTAAATTTTATTTTATTATTTTTGTTTCATTTTATTTTATTTTATTATTTTTATTTTATTTTATTTTTTTTTTATTTTATTTTATTTTATTCAATTTCTTTAAATTCATATTATTTTATTCCATTCCTTTCAATTAATTTTATTTTATTCCATCCCTTTTTAATTATTTTATTTTATTTTATTTTATTTCATTTTATTTCATTTTATTTCATTTTATTTTATTCTGTTCCTTTTAAATAATTTTATTTTATTCCACTCCTTTAATTAATTTTATTTTAATCCATTCCTTTTATTTTATTTTATTTTATTTTATTTTATTTTATTTTATTTTATTTTATTTTATTCCTTTTAAATATTTTTAATTTATTTTATTTCATTTTATTTTATTTTTTATTATTTTATTTTATTTTATTTTATTATTTTATTTTATTTTATTTTATTTTATTTTATTTTATTTTATTTTATTTTATTATTTCATTTTATTTCATTTTATTTCATTTTATTTTATTCCGTTCCTTTTAAGTAATTCTATTTTACTCCACTCCTTTAATTCATTTTCTTTTATTCCATTCCCTTTAATTGCTTTAATTGACTTCTCTGCCTTCACTTCATTTTTATATCTGCTCTTTCGGCCCCAATTTGCATCCATTTCCTGTTTTTGCCCCTTTTCTATTTTTATTTTTTATTTCGATTCTCTTTTGATTCAATTTGAATTTTCCACCTCTTTAATTTTCTTTTATTCCCTTTGTTGATCCACTTTAAAAATTCCAATTCTCAATTCCATTTTCTTTTAAATTAATTATTTAATTTAATTAATTAATTTCTTTTAAACTAATTTATTTCTTTTTATTCCATTTATTTATTTTTTTAATTCCCTTCATTTCCCATTTCTTTTGGATTTCATTTATTTCTTTTTTATTTCATTTATTTTAAATTTTTATTTAATTTTTAATTTTTAATTTTTAATTTTTATTTAATTTTTAATTTTTAATTTTTTTTAAAAAAAATTTCTTTTAAATTTCAAATTTCCCTTTCAATTTTCCTTTTTCTTTTCTCCCGTTTATTTTTATTTTACAATCACTTCATTGGATTTAAAATTTTATTTATTTGTTTTTAATCTTAAATTTCTGTTTCATTTACTGAACTTCTCCTCTTAATTTCATTTATTTCCCTTTGTTCCCTTTCCTGTCCTTATTTTATTTTATTTTATTTTATTTTATTTTATTTTATTTTATTTTATTTTATTTTTTTATTTCATTTCATTTCATTTTATTTCATTTTGTTCCTTTTAAATATTTTTATTTTATTTCATTTTACTTCATTTCATTTCATTTTATTTTATTTCAATCTGTAACCCACACAAACCAAATAAATTGATTTTACACCAATTAATTAATTACAGTTTGTGTTAAACTGTTTTAATTTATTTTATTGACGTTTCCCTTTCTTTTTCATTCCGTTCTTTGTTCAATGGAATTTTTTTATTTGAATGAAATAAAAGAAATCAAAACACAAATGCATTGTATTGTTTTTATTTCATTTCATTTATTTTCATTTCATTTAATTTCATTTAATTTCATTAATTTATTTCATTAATTTGTTTTATTTTATTTTATTTTATTTTATTTTATTTTATTTTATTTATTTTTATTTTTATTTTTGGTTTGCTTCATTTTATTTTATTTCATTTCATTTCATTAATTTATTTTATTAATTTATTTTACTTCATTTTATTTTATTTTATTTTATTTATTTTTATTTTTATTTTACCTAATTTTATTTTATTTTTTTTATTCCATTTCATTTCATTTCATTTCATTTCATTTCATTTCATTTCATTTCATTAATTTATTTTACTTTATTTTATTTAACTTTTTTATTTTATTTTATTTCTTTTTATTTATTTTATTTTATTTTATTTTATTTTATTTTATTTTATTTTATTCCATTTTATTTTATTTTATTTTATTCCACTCTATCTTCTTCCAATTTTTGACGCCTCTTTTATTACAATTCTTTAACTGCAATTCTTTAATTGCAATTATTTAATTACAATTCCTTAATTACAATTCTTTAATTGCAATTATTTAATTCCCTTTAATTCCATTTTATTTCTCTTTATCGCCAAAACCTCCAAAGGCAAAAAAAAGAGAAAATAAAACAAATAAAACCGAGAAGAAAATAAAATTGTTTATTTTATCTAAAGAAATCATTAACAATCAATAATTAATAATTAATAATTGATAATTGATAATTATAATTAGTAATTATAATTAGTAATTATAATTAATAATTATTAATATTTCGCTTAATATTAGTTAATGGCTAATAGTTAACATTAATAATTAAAAATAAATCATTGATATTATTTAATGTCCTTAATGAACAAGAATAAAACAATTAATAATATAAATTATGATTATTTAATATCAATTACAGACACCGATAAATCTATTGATTAATAATAAAAAATAATGTTAATGTCGTTAATAAACCGGAATAAACCCATTAATCAATAATAAAAAATAATGTTATTTAATATCGTTAATAAACAGGAATAAAATCGTTAATTAATAATAAAAAATAATATTATTTAATATTGTTAATAAACCGGAATAAATCCATTAATGAATAATAAAAAATAATGTTATTTAATATCGTTAATAAACAGGAATAAATCCGTTAATTAATAATAAAAAAATGTTATTTAATATCGTTAATAAACAGGAATAAAACCGTTAATTAACGATAAAAATATTTTTAAATCTCGGTAATATACAAGAATAAAACCATTAATTAATAACAGAAATTAGTCATGTTTAATGTGGTTAATAAACAGGAATAAAACCATTAACTACTATTAAAAAATATTATTATTTAATATCGTTAATCAACAGGAATGAAAGCATTCATTAATAATAAAAATTACGATTTTTAATATCGTTAATAAACAGGAATAAACCCATTAATCGATAATAAAAAATAATGTTATTTAATATCGTTAATAAACAGGAATAAACCCATTAATTAATAATAAAAATAATATTATTTAATATTGTTAATAAACAGGAATAAAACCGTTAATTAATGATAAAAATATTATTTAATCTCGCTAATACACAAGAATAAAACCGTTAATTAATAATAGAAATTAATGTTAATTATTATTCTTAATGAATAAAAACCGTAGGCCTCAGGAAAATCCTGTCAATTAAAAAATTAATAAAATAAAATAAATATTCATATTATTTAATATCGTTAATAAACAGGAATAAACCAATTAATTAATAATAAAAATATTATTATTTAATATCGCTAATACAAATAAAACTAACGATTGACAATGTAAATTATGGTTATTTAATATCACTAATAAACGCTAATAAAACTTGATTAATAATAAAAATTAATGTTATTTAATATCGCTAATCAAGAAAAATCGAACTATTAATTAATAATACAAATTATGATTGTTTAATATCACTAATAAACACGAATAAATCTATTGATTAATAATAAAAATAATGTTAATATCGTTAATAAACAGGGATAAATCCATAAATTAACAAAAAAATATTATTTAATATAGCTATTAAACAAAAATAGGACTATTAATTAATAATTAAAATCATTATAATTTAATTTCACTCATTAACACGAATAAAACTATTGATTAATAATAAAAATTAATATTATTTCATAATATCCATCAAAAAAAGCAAAATAATAAAAATAATTTCAATTAATAAATGGCGAAAACCCAGAAAAATGACAAAAAAATCTAATTTTTTTAAACAAAATCGCATTAAATTCATTAAAAACCGATCGTAATTAACGAGCAATTAACAAACCCCGAGCTAAATGAACCCCAACCCCCCCCGGGTTTGGTTTTTGTCTTTTTTGGCCTCAGGAAAATCCTGTCAATTAAAAAAATTAATAAAATAAAATAAAAAAAATCATATTATTTAATATAGTTAATAAACAGGAATAAACCAATTAATTAATAATAAAAATATTATTATTTAATATCGCTAATCAACAAAAATAAAACTAAATATATTAATGATGTAAATTACGGTTATTTAATATCACTAATGAACACGAATAAATCTATTGATTAATAATAAAAATAATGTTAATATCGCTAATAAACAGGAATAAACCCATTAATTAATAATAAAAAATAATGTTATTTAATATCTTTAATAAACAGGAATAAATCCATTAATGAATAATAAGAAATAATATTATTTAATATCCTTAATAAACAGGAATAAAACCGTTAATTAATGATAAAAATCTTATTTAATGGCGCTAATACACAAGAATAAAACCGTAAATTAATAATAGAAATTAATGTTAATTATTATTCTTAATGAATAAAACTGTAGGCGAGGCAAATACCCGTCAAAACCAAGCGAAATAATAAAAATAATTTCAATTAATAAATTATAAAATAATTATAATTATAAATTATAATAATATCAATTAATAAATTATAAAATTATAAATAAATATCAATTAATAAATCACGAAAATCCAGAAAATTACAAAAAAAATCCAATTTTTTTTTTTAACAAAATCGCATTAAATTCATTAAAAACCGACGGTAATTAACGAGCAATTAACAAACCCCGAGCTAAATGAACCCAAAAATCCCCCCGGGTTTGGTTTTTGTCTACTAATAATAAAATTAATATTTGTAATATTAATAATAGAAATTAATATTATTTCATATCCTTAACCCACAGGAATAAAACCGTTAATTAATAATTATAAATTGATATTAATTATTGTCCTTAATTAATAAAACTATAAACGTAATAAATAAATAAAATAAATAAATAAAAAGTAAGGAAAATAATGAAAATAATTAAAATAAAATAAAAAAAATCCAGAAAAATGACCAAAAATTCAATTTTTTTAACAAAATCGCATTAAATTCATTAAAAACCGATCCTAATTAACGAGCAATTAACAAACCCCGAGCTAAATGAACCCAAAAATCCCCCCGGGTTTGGTTTTTGTCTACTAATAATAAAATTAACATTTGTAATATTAATAATAGAAATTAATATTATTTAATATTCTTCACCAACAGGAATAAAACCGTTAATTAATAATTATAAATTGACATTAATTATTGTCCTTAATTAATTAAAACTATAAACACAATAAATAAATAAATAAATAAAATATATAAAGAATAAGGAAAATCATGAAAAGAATTAAAATAAAATAAAAAAAATCCAGAAAAATGACAAAAAATTCAATTTTTTTAAAGAAAATCGCATTAAATTCATTAAAAACCGATCCTAATTAACGAGCAATTAACAAACCCCGAACTAAATGAACCCCAACCCCCCCCGGGTTTGGTTTTTGTCTCTCCCCCGCTCGGGGATTTCCCCCAAAAAAACCCAAAAAAGCCCAAAAAAGCTTTTCCGGCCCCAAAATTCGCATTTTCGCTTTCGGCAGCTGCTGCTGCTGTGGCAGCTAATTGGCGCTAATTAGGGCGGTTAATTAGAGCCGGGGGGGGGAAAGGGCAGGAAAACGCGATTTAAAAAATTAAATTGATTAAATGATTTAATAAACTGATTAATAAAAATTAAATTATTGTGAGTTATTGTCGCTTTAAAGAGTTATCAGTGATTGACAGCGGTAATTAGCTGGGGGCTAATAATTAGCGTTATTAATTAATTTTTTTTTTATTATTGTTAAGTATTAAGTTATTTGTATTCATTATTTTATATTATATATGTTTAAATATTTATTTATATTTATTTATATGTATTTCATAAGTTATTATTAGCAAATTATTATTATTATTTATTTACTATTAAATTATTAATAATTACTATTGAATTATCATTATCAGTAAGGTATTATTTCTTATTAGGTATCAAGTTATTAATGTTTATTATTAAAGTATTCCTAACTATTATCCGTAAATTATTATTATTATTTATTAAGTCTTAAATTGCTAATATTTTTATTATTATTATTATTATTTCTATTACTGATAATATTATTATCAGTAAATAATTATTATTTATTACTAATCATTAAATTCGTTGCATTTATTATTCAATTATTTCTGTTATTATTATGATCAGTAAATTATTATTAATTATGATTAAGTTATAAGTTATTTGCATTTATAATCGAATTATTGTTGTTATTGTTATCAGCAAATTGTTATTATTCATAATGAAGTATTAAATTATTTACCTGTCCTATTAAATTTTTATTATTATTTTCAGTAAAGTATTATTTATTATTGAGTATTAAATGGTTTCTATTTAATTATTTAATTATTATTATTCCTATTACTGCTATTATTATTACCAGTCAATTATTATTCTTAATGACTGAGCATTAAATGATATTTTTATTAAATTTTTATTCTCAGTAAATTGTTGTTCATGATGAAAATATTTTTATTTATTTTCTAATTATAATAAATTTATCATAATAATTTTTAATAATTTATAATAATATTTATTTTATAAGTTATATTTATCTATATTAATTATATATAATAAAATAGTTATATATATTATTTTATATAATAATATAATTATTATTTATATATAAATTATATAATTTATAAATATATAATTTATATTTAATAATAATAATTTTTAGATTATATAAACTATATATATAAAATATTTATTAAATAAATTTACATTTATAATAAATTTACAATAATAATTTAATTTTATTTCATTTATAATTTTTATATATATATTTATATATTTATATATATATATAATTTAATTTGATTTTATTTATCATTTTATATGTATATTTATAGGTATAAATATATATTTATATATATATTTATAATTTAATTTTAATTTTCTTATTACTATTGCTACTGTTCTTATTTTCATTAAATTCTTATTTCCTATTAAGCAGCAAATTATTTCCATTTATTATTAAATCATTATTATTATTAATATTATTATTGTTGTTGTTGTTACTACCAGTAAATTATTATTACAAAATAACGCGCAATTCGGGGGGGAAAGAGAAAAATTTGGGGCAAAAAAGTGGAAATTTGGGGAAAAAGGAGGAAATTTGGGGTGAAAAAAGTGGAAATTTGGGGCTGAAGTTGGAAATTTTGCGCAGAAAAGTGGAAATTTGGAGAAAAAGTTGGAAATTTGGGGCAAAAGAGGAGGAAATTTGGGGGGAAAGAGCAAAATTTAGGGCAAAAAAGTGGAAATTTGGGGCAAAATTTGGGAAAAAAGGAGGAAATCTGGGCTGAAAAGGCAAAATTTGGGGCAAAGGGTGGAAATTTGGGAAAAAAAGTTGAAAATTTAGGGCAAAAAGGAGGAAATTTGGGGCAAAAAGAGAAAAATTTGCGGCGAAAAAAGAAAAATTTGGGATAAAGAAAGTGAAAATTTGGGGGAAATTTGGAAACTTGAGATAAAAAAGTGGAAATTTGGAGAAAAAATTGGAAATTTGCGGCAAAAGTTGAAAATTCGGGATGAAAAGAGCAAAATTTGGGGCAAAAAAGTGGAAATTTGGGGCAAAAAGAGAAAAATGTGGGGCAAAAGGAGGAAATTTGGGGTGAAAACACGGAAATTTGGGGGGGAAAGAGCAAAATTTGGGGCAAAGGGTGGAAATTCAGGGTGAAAAGGCAAAATTTGGGGCAAAAAAAGTGGAAATTTGAGAAAACAGAAGGAAATTTGGGGTGAAAGGGCAAAACTTGGGGCAAAAAAGAAAAATTTGGGGCAGGAAAAGAAAAATTTGGGGCCACACGGTGGAAATTTGGGGTGAAAAGTGCTAATTTGGGAGAAAGTGCAAAATTTGGGCCAAAAAAGTGGAAATTTGGGGCAAAAAAGGAGGAAATTCCAGGGAAAACCAGCAAAATTTGAGGCAAAAAAGTGGAAATTTGGGGCAAAATTTGGGAAAAAAGGAGGAAATTTGGGGTGAAAGGGCAAAAATTGGGGCAAAACAAGAAAAATGTGGCACAAAAAGAGAAAAATTTGGGGCAAAAGGAGGAAATTTGGGGGTAAAGGGCAAAATTTGGGGCAAAAAGGTGGAGATTTGGGGGAAAAGGTGGAAATTTGGGGGGAAAAGGGCAAAATCTGGGGCAAAAAAAGGTGGAAATCTGGAGAAGAAGTTGGAAATTTGGGGGAAAAGGAGGAAATTTGGGGCCAATGGTGGAAATTTGGGAAAAAAGGATGAAAATTGGGGTGAAAAGAGAAAAATGTGGGGCAAAAGGGGGAAATTTGGGACAAAAAAGTGAAAATTTGGGGAAAATTTGGAAATACGGGGCAAAAAAAGTGGAAATTTGGGGGAAAAGGAGGAAATTTGGGGAAAAAGAGCAAAATTTGGGGAAAAAAACTGGAAATTCGGGGGAAAAGGAGGAAATTTGGGGTGAAAAAAGTGGAAATTTGGGGCTGAAGTTGGAAATTTTGGGCAGAAAAGTGGAAATTTGGAGAAAAAGTTGGAAATTCAGGGGGAAAGGTGGAAATTCGGGGCGAAAAGGCGAAATTTGGGGCAAAGGGTGGAAATTTGGGGCAAAAAAGTAGAAATTTGGAGAAAAAGTTGGAAATTTGGGGAAAAGAGGAGGAAATTTGGGGGAAAAAGAGCAAAATTTGGGGCAAAAACGTGGAAATTTGGGAAAAAAGGAGGAAATTTGGGGCAGAAAGGCAAAATTTGGGGGAAAAGGAGAAAAATTTGAAGCAAAAGGAGGAAATTTGGGGTGAAAAGAGCAAAATTTGGGGCAAAAAGGCGGAGATTTGGGGGAAAAGGTGGAAATTTGGGGCAAAAGGGCCAAATTCGAGTCAAAACCTCAAGATTTGGGGGGAAAGGGCCAAATCTGAGTGCAAAACTGACAAAATTTGGGGCAAAAAAGGCCAAACTGGGGTCCAAACCGGTTAAAATTGGGGCACAAAGGGCCGAGTTTTGGGGCTGAACCTCGGAGATTTGGGACAAAGGCTGGGAGCTGCAGAGGAATTTGGGAGTTGGGGCAGCGAGGGCGGAGTTTGGGGGAAAACGGCCGAGATTTGGGGCCCAGGGCTGGGATTGGTGGGAAGGAGCTGGGGATCCTGGGACATTGGGGGGATCCAGCAGGGGAGGTTTGGGCCAGAATCAACATAAGCAACGTAACCAAGAGCATCGTGAGAAACAAAACAACCGCTGGTGTAACATCTGGCACAGAAATGGGCACCGGAATCCTCGACCCTGAGGTTGTTCATGGTCAGCATTACCGAGCTCTGCCCGTTGTCCCTGGAGATGGTGGCACGGCCCTGGGCTGATGGTGAGTAGTAGGTGCGGTCAGAATTGCTGTAGATCCAAGCGACCCATTCCAGCCCCTGCCCGGGTCTCTGTCGGTACCAGCCCAGCCCAAATTGTCCGAAATCGAACCCAGAGGCGCGGCAGAGCAGAGTCAGGGACCCCCCGGGGGGCTGGAGGTCCCCCCCGGACTCCAGCAGGGTCACGGCCGCCCGGAGCCCTGCGGGAAAAAGGGGAGTTCATTTTCAACCTAATTATTAAAAATAACAATTTATAAAATAAATTATTACATTAACTAATTAATTCACATTATTTTTCAAATAATTTTTAACTCCCAGGGTTTGCTCTGTGCCCAGCACTCAGGGTTTTGGGGTCAGGGGTTTTTGAGCTTCTCCCATCCCCATCTCCCCTTTTTCCCGCAGGGCTCCGGGCGGCCGTGACCCTGCTGGAGTCCGGGGGGGACCTCCAGCCCCCCGGGGGGTCCCTGACTCTGCTCTGCCGCGCCTCGGGGTTCGATTTCGGGAGCTACGGAATGTTCTGGATCCGCCAGAGACCCGGGCAGGGGCTGGAATGGGTCGCGGGGATCAGAAACGATGGTGGCTACACCGACTACGCGCCCTCGGTCAAGGGCCGGGTGACGATCTCGAGGGACAACGGGCAGAGCTCGGTGACGCTGACCATGAACAACCTCAGGGACGAGGATTCCGGTGCCTATTTCTGTGCCAAAGATGTTTGTGGAACGGCTGATGACGCTTATCATATTGGCCCCACCCCCCGGGCGTGTCCCCAGCCCCTCCCCCCAGCCCCTCCCCCCAGGTGTCCCAGCAGGGGCTGCAGGTGGCACCGAGCGCTGGGGACAAGGGGGGCACCGGGCAGGGCCGGGGCCGGGGGGGCCAAGGGCAGCGCCCAGGGCAGGAGCAGCAGCGCCAAACCCGGCGCCGAAAGCTTCACCAAGGAATTGACGGCAGCGACCGTAAAGCTCTGCCCCAAAGGTCAGCGTTGGGCCAGGGACACGGGGTCAGGGGTCAGCAGCGGGGCCAGGGGGTCAGATTTGGGGCAGGGGACACCTGGGGACACCTGGGGACACTTGGGGACCGAGAGGGGGGGCTGTGTCCAAACTGCCAAGGTCACCATAACCAGCATAACCACCAGCCCAGTCAGCAAAACCACCGGCACATCTGGCACAGAAATAGGCACCGGAATCCTCGTCCCTGAGGTTGTTCATGGTCAGCGTCACCGAGCTCTGCCCGTTGTCCCTGGAGATCCTGAACCGGCTCTGCAGCGATGGTTCGTAGTACGTTTTGGTCCCATCATAACTGATCTCTGCCACGAACTCCAGCCCCTGCCCCGATCTCTGTCGGATCCAGTTCATGTTCACTGCCCTAAAATCGAACCCAGACCCTCGGCAGAGCAGAGTCAGGGACCCCCCGGGGGGCTGGAGGTCCCCCCCGGACTCCAGCAGGGTCACGGCCGCCCGGAGCCCTGCGGGAAAAAGGGGAGATGGGGATGGGAGAAGCTCAAAAACCCCTGACCCCAAAACCCTGAGTGCTGGGCACAGATCAAACCCTGGGAAATAACAATTATTTGAAAAGTAGTAAGAATTTATTAATTAATGTAATAACTTATTTTATAAACAGTTAATTTTTAATAATTAGTTTGAAAATGAACTCCCCTTTTTCCCGCAGGGCTCCGGGCGGCCGTGACCCTGCTGGAGTCCGGGGGGGACCTCCAGCCCCCCGGGGGGTCCCTGACTCTGCTCTGCCGCGCCTCTGGGTTCAGTTTTGGGGATCACGGAATGTTCTGGATCCGCCAGAGACCCGGGCAGGGGCTGGAATGGCTCGCAGGGATCAGCAGAGGTGGTGGCTACACCGACTACGCGCCCTCGTTCCAGGGCCGTGCCACCATCTCCAGGGACAACGGGCAGAGCTCGGTGACGCTGACCATGAACAACCTCAGGGACGAGGATTCCGGTGCCTATTTCTGTGCCAAATATGACAGAGATGGTTCTTACATTTCCACATATTTTACTCCCACTATTGACCATGGCCCCACTCCCCAGCGCCGGCTCCTGGAGTCAATCCCAATTCCCAAATCTCTCCCCCAAATCCCAGCCCTGGGCCCCAAATCTCGGCCCTTTTCCCCCAAACTCCGCCCTCGCCGCCCCAACTCCCAAATTCCTCTGCAGCTCCCAGCCTTTGACCCCAATCTGGCCCCCACGGCCCCGCCCCCGAGGCCGATTTTTGGGGCAAAGCCTCAGGGTTTGGTGCCCACAGCGAAGGTTCGGCGCCGCCGGGGGAGGTTTGGGGCGGCCCCCGGGGGATGTTCAGGCCCAGGGTCACAACCCAAGGGAGCGGAAATCTGGGGGGAGAGGCCGAGGTTTGGGGGGTGGTTCTGGGCCAGAGGGGCGAGTTTGGGGGGAAAACGGCCGAGATTTGGGGCCCAGGGCTGGGATTTGGGGAGAGATTTGGGAATTGGGATTGACTCCAGGAGCCGGCGCTGGGGAGTGGGGCCATGGTCAATAGTGGGAGTAAAAAACGTGGAAATGTAAGAACCATCTCTGTCATATCTGGCACAGAAATAGGCACCGGAATCCTCGTCCCTGAGGTTGTTCATGGTCAGCGTCACCGAGCTCTGCCCGTTGTCCCTGGAGATGGTGGCACGGCCCTTGACCGACGGCGCGTAGTTGGTGATGGCTGCATGCCGGTGATCCGTGCCACGAACTCCAGCCCCTGCCCGGGTCTCTGGCGGATCCACAACATCCCGTAACTCCCGATCTTGAACCCAGAGGCGCGGCAGAGCAGAGTCAGGGACCCCCCGGGGGGCTGGAGGTCCCCCCCGGACTCCAGCAGGGTCACGGCCGCCCGGAGCCCTGCGGGAAAAAGGGGAGATGGGGATGGGAGAAGCTCAAAAACCCCTGACCCCAAAACCCTGAGTGCTGGGCACAGATCAAACCCTGGGAGTTAAAAATTAATTTGAATAATAATAAGAATTTAATAATTAATGTAATAACTTATTTTATAAATTCTTAATTTTTATTAATTATGTTGAAAATGAACTCCCCTTTTTCCCGCAGGGCTCCGGGCGGCCGTGACCCTGCTGGAGTCCGGGGGGGACCTCCAGCCCCCCGGGGGTTCCCTGACTCTGCTCTGCCGCGCCTCTGGGTTCGATTTTGGGAGCTACGGAATGTTCTGGATCCGCCAGAGGCCCGGACAGGCGCTGGAATACGTCGCCAGTATCACCAGTGGTGGCAGCGCCTACTACGCGCCGTCGGTCAAGGGCCGTGCCACCATCTCCAGGGACAACGGGCAGAGCTCGGTGACGCTGACCATGAACAACCTCAGGGACGAGGATTCCGGTTCCTATTTCTGTGCCAAACGTTTCGATGATGGTTGGGTTGATGCTGGTCTTGTTGATTTTGGTGACAATTTCATCACAGCCCCCACCCCTCATGGTGGATCCCCCAATGTCCCAGCATCCCCAGCCCCTTCCCCCAAATCCCAGCCCTGGGCCCCAAATCCCGCCCAGGTTCCCCCAAACTCCGCCGCCCCAACTCTCCCCTTTCCCCCCCAGATTTCCCCGTTGGCCCCAAACCCCCCCAGGCTCCCCCGGCCCCGGGCCCGGCCGGCGCGGCGCCGGTGCCGGGAGCAGCGGTTCGGTGCCGGCTCCGGGCCGGGCTCGGAGCCTGGGCCCAAACCCCGGAGTTTTCCGCGGTTCTGCCGGCGGGTTCCCGCGGGTTCCTGAGGGGAAATCTCCGGTTGGGATTTCTCCGGGGGCCGGGGCAGAGCAAAGGAGCCTCAGCTGAGCCCCGGGATTGCAGCGGCCGGGCCGGGAACGGGGCCGGGGTTTGGGGCAGGAACGGCGCTTTGGGAGAGAAAGGGCAGCGCTGGGGGCCGCGGGGGGAGGTTCAGGGGCAGGGGTTGGGGTTTGGGGGAAGGGTCTGGGGCAGCGGGACAGACGGGGACACGGCCCTGGGGGCAGGGCCAGAACCACCGGGACCATCAGCAGCACCCCAACTAGCACCAGCAGTTTTGGCACAGAAATAGGAACCAGAATCCTCGTCCCTGAGGTTGTTCATGGTCAGCGTCACCGAGCTCTGCCCGTTGTCCCTGGAGATGGTGGCACGGCCCTGGAGTGACGGCGCATATCTGGTGGTGCCACCATCGTTTCTGATCCAGGCCACGAACTCCAGCGCCTGTCCCGGCCTCTGTCGGATCCACTGCATCGCGGAGCTCCCGAAATCGAACCCAGACCCTCGGCAGAGCAGAGTCAGGGACCCCCCGGGGGGCTGGAGGTCCCCCCCGGACTCCAGCAGGGTCACGGCCGCCTGGAGCCCTGCGGGAAAAAAAGGCAATTTCATTTTCAAACTAATTACTAAAAATTAACAATTCATAACGTAAGTTATTACATTAATTAAAAAATTCCTATTATTTTCCAAATAAATTTTAACTCCCAGTGTTTGCTCTGTGCCCAGCACTCAGGGTTTTGGGGTCAGGGGTTTTTGAGCTTCTCCCATCCCCATCTCCCCTTTTTCCCGCAGGGCTCCGGGCGGCCGTGACCCTGCTGGAGTCCGGGGGGGACCTCCAGCCCCCGGGGGGTCCCTGACTCTGCTCTGCCGAGGGTCTGGGTTCAGTTTCGGGAGCTACGGAATGTTCTGGATCCGCCAGAGACCAGGACAGGGGCTGGAATACGTCGCCAGTATCAACAGCGGTGGTGGCAGCACTGACTACGCGCCGTCACTGAAGGGCCGTGCCACCATCTCCAGGGACAACGGGCAGAGCTCGGTGACGCTGACCATGAACAACCTCAGGGACGAGGATTCCGGGGTCTATTTCTGTGCCAAACGTGAAAATAATGGTTATGGTTCTCCTGGTCCTGCTCGTTTTGGCGACAAATCCAGCCCAGCCCCCAGCCCTGTCAGAAGGACTCACTGTTGGGCTGCTTTTCATCACCCTGAGTCACAGGGTCATGTCGCGGCTCTGACTCTGTCTGGGTTTTCCAAAACTGTTTTTTATTTGTTTATTTGCTGGTTTGGTTGGGTGGATTTGTTTCCTATTACATTTGTATTGTTAATATTCCCAGTAAAGAACTGTTATTTCTATAACCAGAATCTTTGCCTGAGAGCCCTTGATTACAAAATTATAATTTGGCGGGGTGTGAGGGGTTTGCATTCTCCATTCCAGGGGAACCCCAGTTTCCCTGGCACAAACCTGTCTGTCCAACCCAAGGCAACCCCTCATGGTGGATCCCCCAATGTCCCAGCATCCCCAGCCCCTTCCCCCAAATCCCAGCCCTGGGCCCCAAATCCCACCCAGGTTCCCCCAAACTCCGCCACCACCACCCCAACTCTCCCCTTTCCCCCCCAGATTTCCCCGTTGGCCCCAAACCCCCCCAGGCTCCCCCGGCCCCGGGCCCGGCCGGCGCGGCGCCGGTGCCGGGAGCAGCGGTTCGGTGCCGGCTCCGGGCCGGGCTCGGAGCCTGGGCCCAAACCCCGGAGTTTTCCGCGGTTCTGCCGGCGGGTTCCCGCGGGTTCCTGAGGGGAAATCTCCGGTTGGGATTTCTCCGGGGGCCGGGGCAGAGCAAAGGAGCCTCAGCTGAGCCCTGGGATTGCAGCGGCCGGGCCGGGCACGGGGCCGGGGTTTGGGGCAGGAACGGCGCTTTGGGAGAGAAAGGGCAGCGCTGGGGGCTGCGGGGGGAGGTTCAGGGGCAGGGGTTGGGGTTTGGGGGAAGGGTCTGGGGCAGCGGGACAGACGGGGACACGGCCCTGGGGGCAGGGCCAGAACCACCAGAACCACCAGAACCAAATCCAGCACCGTGAACACCGTCAGCATGAGCACCGTGAGCATTGCGGCTCTTGGTGCAGAAATAGGCACCGGAATCCTCGACCCTGAGGTTGTTCATGGTCAGCGTCACCGAGCTCTGCCCGTTGTCCCTGGAGATGGTGGCACGGCCCTGGAGTGACGGCGCATATCTGGTGGTGCCACCATCGTTTCTGATCCAGGCCATGAACTCCAGCCCCTGTCCCGGCCTCTGTCGGATCCACTGCATCGCGGAGCTCCCGAAATCGAACCCAGACCCTCGGCAGAGCAGAGTCAGGGACCCCCCGGGGGGCTGGAGGTCCCCCCCGGACTCCAGCAGGGTCACGGCCGCCCGGAGCCCTGCGGGAAAAAGGGGAGATGGGGATGGGAGAAGCTCAAAAACCCCTGAACCCCAAAACCCTGAGTGCTGGGCACAGATCAAACACTGGGAGGCAAAAAATATTTGACAAATAATAAGAATTTATTTATTAATGTAATAACTTATTTTATAAACAGTTAATTTTTAATAATTAGGTTGAAAACGAACTCCCCTTTTTCCCGCAGGGCTCCGGGCGGCCGTGACCCTGCTGGAGTCCGGGGGGGACCTCCAGCCCCCCGGGGGGTCCCTGACTCTGCTCTGCCGCGCCTCGGGGTTCGATTTTGGGAGCTACGGAATGTTCTGGATCCGCCAGAGACCCGGGCAGGCGCTGGAATACGTCGCCAGTATCACCAGCGGTGGTGGCAGCACCAACTACGCGCCCTCGCTGAAGGGCCGGGTGACGATCTCCAGGGACAACGGGCAGAGCTCGGTGACGCTGACCATGAACAACCTCAGGGCCGAGGATTCCGGTGCCTATTTCTGTGCCAAACGTTTCGGTAGTGGTTATGGTGCTGCTGCTTTTGGCGACAAACCCGGCACAGCCCCCACCCCTCATTCTGGATCCCCCCAATGTCCCAGGATCCCCAGCTCCTTCCCCAAATTCCAGCCCTGGGCCCCAAATCTCGGCCGTTTTCCCCCAAACTCCCCCCTCCCCGCCCCAACTCCCAAATTCCTCTGCAGCTCCCAGCCTTTGACCCAAATCTCAAAGGTTCATCCCTCAAATCTCTTCCTTCTCTGTAAATTTTAAACGTTTTTCAAATTCGGCCCTTTTGCCCCAAATCTTGGCTGCTCCACCCCCAGATTTCCCCCTTTTGGCCCCAAAATCTCCAACATTTCCCACCCAGATTTTGTCAGCGGGCGAGGTTTGGGCTCAGCCTGGCCGGGAGCCCCGAGTGCAGATTTGGGGCCAAAAGGCCGAGTTCTGGGCTGGGAGCAGTTGGGTTTTGGGGCAGAACCAGGGGAGGGTTTGGGTCAGCGCTGGGCCTTGGTGCAGCCGGGGCAGATCCGGGGCAAAGGGGCGAGGGCTGGGCCAGGGGCTGAGGTTTGGGGGCTTTGGGGCCTGGGCTTTGGGGACAGCTGGGGACACCGGGATGGGGGCGGGGCCAACACCAGCATCGAGGCCAAAATGAGCAGCAACAGCACCCCAACCAGGAACAGCAGCTCTGGCACAGAAATAGGAACCGGAATCCTCGTCCCTGAGGTCGTTCATGGTCAGCGTCACCGAGCTCTGCCCGTTGTCCCTGGAGATGGTGGCACGGCCCTTGAAGGAGGGCGGGAATCTGGTGGTGCCATCGCTGTCAATGCCCGCGACGTATTCCAGCGCCTGCCCGGGTCTCTGGCGGATCCACAGCATCCCGTAATTCCCAAAATCGAACCCAGAGGCGCGGCAGAGCAGAGTCAGGGACCCCCCGGGGGGCTGGAGGTCCCCCCCGGACTCCAGCAGGGTCACGGCCGCCCGGAGCCCTGCGGGAAAAAGGGGAGATGGGGATGGGAGAAGCTCAAAAACCCCTGACCCCAAAACCCTGAGTGCTGGGCACAGATTGAACACTGGGAGATAAAAATTAATTTGAATAATAATAAGGATTTATTAATTAATGTAATAACTCATTTTATAAATTGTTAATTTTTAGTAATTGGGTTTAAAATGAACTCCCCTTTTTCCCGCAGGGCTCCGGGTGGCCGTGACCCTGCTGGAGTCCGGGGGGGACCTCCAGCCCCCCGGGGGGTCCCTGACTCTGCTCTGCCGCGCCTCTGGGTTCAGTTTTGGACAATTTGGGTACGGTTGGTATCGACAGAGACCCGGGCAGGGGCTGGAGTTCGTTGCAGGGATCACCAAAGGAGGCAGCACCGCGTACCCACCCACGTTCAAGGGCCGTGCCACCATCTCGAGGGACAACGGGCAGAGCTCGGTGACGCTGACCATGAACAACCTCAGGGACGAGGATTCCGGTGCCTATTTCTGTGCCAAATATGTTGATGCTGATGCTGGTGGTGCTAACGTTGCTTATGGTTTTGTCGCCACCCCCGTGGCCCTGTCCCAGCTGTCCCCAGCCCCTCCCCCCAGGCCCCAGCCCCTGCCCCCGTTCCTGTCCCCGTGTCCCACCCTGGAACTGCCCCAGCCCCAAACGCTGCTGCTGCTGCTGCAGGCCGTGGCTGTGGATAAACTGAAAAGAACGAAAGTTTAAAAAGAAAAACCCGTTTAGTTTGTCACAAGGCAAAAATAAATAAATAAATAAATAAATAAATAAAATATAGCAATATCTCATTTTCTTCTTCTTCTTCTTCTCCTTCTTCTCCGTTCCCTGCTGTGACAGAAGCACAGGAACTTCACTGAATCAGATTTAAGACAGAAAATGTTTGTTTACAACGCCTTTAGAACGAGTCACAATCACTGACACAAAACTGCCAACACGACAGCTTTGAAAAGCCTATTGAGTTAAAAACCTTTCAAAGCCTCAAAACCTCCTGCCCAGAAAAGCTTTTTTCGGGGCGTTCAGCCGAGTTTCAGCAGCAAAAACTGGAGATAAAAAAATAAAATAAACGACTCTAAAAAGCGAAGCCGCCAGTCTTGTTTCATCTTTTTAAAACTCAAAAAAAAATAAATCCTCCTCCCCTGAGGAAACAGAAAGTGCTGAAATGAAGTTTCCCCGCGGTCCCCGGTGCCACCTGCGGGGGAGGGGCTTTGGGGACACCTGCGGGGGAGGGGCTTTGGGGACAGCTGGGGACACGCCCGGGGGGCGGGGCAAATACGATTGGGATCATCATCATTGCCATGGGAACTTTTGGCACAGAAATGGGAACCGGAATCCTCGACCCTGAGGTTGTTCATGGTCAGCGTCACCGAGCTCTGCCCGTTGTCCCTGGAGATCCTGAACCGGCCCTTGGCTGATGGAGCGTAGTTGGTGCAGCGCCCGCTCCTGCTGATCCCTGAGACCCATTGCAGCCCCTGCCCGGGCCTCTGGCGGATCCAGAACATTCCATAGCTCCCGAAATCGAACCCAGAGGCGCGGCAGAGCAGAGTCAGGGACCCCCCGGGGGGCTGGAGGTCCCCCCCGGACTCCAGCAGGGTCACGGCCGCCCGGAGCCCTGCAGGAAAAAGGGGAGATGGGGATGGGAGAAGCTCAAAAACCCCTGACCCCAAAACCCTGAGTGCTGGGCACAGATCGAACACTGGGAGTTAAAAATTAATATGAAAATGAACAATTAATTGAGTAATTACTATAATAATATATTTTTAAATATTATTAATTCAGTTAAAAACTGACCCCAGGTGGCCGTGACCCTGCTGGAGTCCGGGGGGGACCTCCAGCCCCCCGGGGGGTCCCTGACTCTGCTCTGCCGCGCCTCGGGGTTCGATTTCTGGAAATTTGGGATGTACTGGGTGCGCCAGCGGCCCAGGCAAGGGCTGGAATTCATCGCCGGTATCACCTACAATGGAGGCTGGAGCAGCTCGGCGCCATCGCTGCGCAGTCGGGTCAGGATCTCCAGGGACAACGGGCAGAGCTCGGTGACGCTGACCATGAACAGCCTCAGGGACGAGGATTCCGGTTCCTATTTCTGTGGGAAATCCGTTGATACCGGAGCTGCTGTTGCTGCTTTGGGTGGTGTTTTCCTTGGCAGCCCCGCCCCCATGGCTGAGTCCCCAGCTGTCCCCAAAGCCCAGCCCCGGCCCCAAATCTGACCCCTGACCCCTTGACCCTGGCCTTGGGGACAGCGGGATGGCGGCTGGGCCAGAGCCACCAGAACCAGCAGCAGCAGCAGCAGCGTTTGGGGCTGGGGCAGTTCCAGGGTGGGACACGGGGACAGGAACGGGGGCAGGGGCTGGGCTGTGGGACACGGGGCTGGGGACAGGGCCACAGGGGTCAGGAGGAGCAGCAACACCCAAACCACCATTACCATAATCAGATTTGGCACAGAAATAGGAACCGGAATCCTCGTCCCTGAGGTTGTTCATGGTCAGCGTCACCGAGCTCTGCCCCTTGTCCTCGGCCATCGTGAACCGGCCCTCGACTGACGGCGCGTAGAAGGTGCTGCCACTGCTGCGGCTGATCCCTGACACCCATTCCAGCCCCTGCCCGGGCCTCTGGCGCATCCAGTACATCGCAGAACTCCCGAAATCGAACCCAGACCCTCGGCAGAGCAGAGTCAGGGACCCCCCGGGGGGCTGGAGGTCCCCCCCGGACTCCAGCAGGGTCACGGCCGCCCGGAGCCCTGCGGGAAAAAGGGGAGTTCATTTTCAACCTAATTACTAAAAATAACAATTTATAAAAGTAGTTATTACATTAACTAATAAATTCATATTATTTTTCAAATAATTTTTAACTCCCAGTGTTAGATCTGTGCCCAGCACTCAGGGTTTTGGGGTCAGGGGTTTTTGAGCTTCTCCCATCCCCATCTCCCCTTTTTCCCGCAGGGCTCCGGGCGGCCGTGACCCTGCTGGAGTCCGGGGGGGACCTCCAGCCCCCCGGGGGGTCCCTGACTCTGCTCTGCCGCGCCTCGGGGTTCGATTTCGGCAAATTTGGAATTTACTGGATCCGCCAGAGGCCCGGACAGACGCTGGAGGTCATCGGTGAAATCTACAACAATGGTGGCAGCACCTGGTACGCGCCCTCGTTCAAGGGCCGTGCCACCATCTCCAGGGACAACGGGCAGAGCTCGGTGACGCTGACCATGAACAACCTCAGGGACGAGGATTCCGGTGCCTATTTCTGTGCCAAATCCTTTAAGGCTGGTGATTATAATGCTGCTTATGATATTGGCCCCGCCCCCAGGGCGTGTCCCCAGCTGTCCCCAGCCCCTCCCCCCCAGCCCCTCCCCCCAGGTGTCCCAGCAGGGGCTGCAGGTGGCACCGAGCGCTGGGGACAAGGGGGGCACCGGGCAGGGCCGGGGCCGGGGGGGCCAAGGGCAGCGCCGAGTCCCAAAATCCCAACCCTGGGCCCCAAACCCCAACCCTGGTCCCGAAATCCCAACCCTGGGCCCCAAACCCCAACCCTGGTCCCGAAATCTCAACCCTGGGCCCCAAATCCCAACCCTGGGCCCCAAATCCCAACCCTGGGCCCCAAATCCCAGCCCTGGGCCCCAAATCCCAACCCTGGGCCCCAAATCCCAACCCTGGGCCCCAAATCCCAACCCTGGGCCCCAGCTCAGGACCGTTCCCACCCTGAGCTCAACCTCCTCCCTCCAATCCTGACCATTTCCCCCCCAGACTTCTCCACTTCTGCCTCAAATTTCCCCTCCTGGCCCCGAACCCAAATCTGCCCCAATCGGCCCCAAATCTCGGCCGTTGGCACAAAGTTTTGGGGAACTTGGGTGAGACCGGGGGCCTCCAGCTGGGGTTTGGCACCAGCAGGGGAGATTTGGGGCTGAAGGGCCAAGTTTTGGGGCCAGCGGGCAGAGGTGAAGCCCGATGGGATCTGGGGCACAAAGGGCCGAGTTTTGGGGCTGAACCTCGGAGATTTGGGTCAAAGGCTGGGAGCTGCAGAGGAATTTGGGAGTTGGGGCGGCGAGGGCGGAGTTTGGGGGAAAAGGGCCGAGATTTGGGGCCCAGGGCTGGGATTTGGGGGAAGGAGCTGGGGATGCTGGGACATTGGGGGGACCCAGCAGGGGAGGTTTGGGCCAGAATCAACATAAGCAACGTAACCAAGAGCATCGTGAGAAACAAAACAACCGCTGGTGTAACATCTGGCACAGAAATGGGCACCGGAATCCTCGTCCCTGAGGTTGTTCATGGTCAGCGTCACCGAGCTCTGCCCGTTGTCCCTGGAGATGGTGGCACGGCCCTTGAAGGAGGGCGCGTAAAAGGTGGTGCCACCGTTGTTCTTGATCACTGCGACCCATTCCAGCCCCCGCCCGGGTCTCTGTCGGATCCAGAAGATGTCGTGACTCCCGAAATTGAACCCAGACCCTCGGCAGAGCAGAGTCAGGGACCCCCCGGGGGGCTGGAGGTCCCCCCCGGACTCCAGCAGGGTCACGGCCGCCCGGAGCCCTGCGGGAAAAAGGGGAGATGGGGATGGGAGAAGCTCAAAAACCCCTGAACCCCAAAACCCTGAGTGCTGGGAACAGATCAAACACTGGGAGTTAAAAATCATATTAGAAAAAATAAGAATTTATTAATTAATGTAATAACTGATTTTATAAATTGTTATTTATAGTAATTAGGTTGAAAATGAACTCCCCTTTTTCCCGCAGGGCTCCGGGCGGCCGTGACCCTGCTGGAGGTCCGGGGGGGGACCTCCAGCCCCCCGGGGGGTCCCTGACTCTGCTCTGCCGAGCCTCGGGGTTCAGTTTTGGGGATCACGGGATGATGTGGATCCGACACAGACCCGGGCAGGGGCTGGAATGGGTCGCAGGGATCAGCGACAGCGGGGGCTACGACTACTACGCGCCGTCAGTCAAAGGCCGGTTCAGGATCTCGAGGAACAACGGGCAGAGCTCGGTGACGCTGACCATGAACAACCTCAGGGTCGAGGATTCTCGGTGCCTATTTCTGTGCCAGAGATGCGAGCGCTACAGTTTCTCTGCCGGTGCCACGGCTGCCCATCGTATTGGCGCCCAGGGCAGGAGCAGCAGCGCCAAACCCGGCGCCGAAAGCTTCACCAAGGAATTGACGGCAGCGACCGTAAAGCTCTGCCCCAAAGGTCAGCGTTGGGCCAGGGACACGGGGTCAGGGGTCAGCACCGGGGCCAGGGGGTCAGATTTGGGGCTGGGGACACCTGGGGACACTTGGGGACACTTGGGGACACTTGGGGACAGCAGGATGGCGGCTGGGCCAGAGCCACCAGCACCAGCAGCAGCAGCAGCAGCAGCAGCAGCGTTTGGGGCTGGGGCAGTTCCAGGGTGGGACACGGGGACAGGAACGGGGGCAGGGGCTGGGGACAGCTGGGGGGAGGGGCTGGGGACACCTGGGGACACCGAGATGGGGCGGGGCTGCCAAGGCCATTGTCACCAAAAGCAGCATCAGCAGCTCCTGTACCAGAGGATTTCACACAGAAATAGGCACCGGAATCCTCGTCCTGAGGTTGTTCATGGTCAGCGTCACCGAGCTCTGCCCGTTGTCGTTGCCCATCGTGAACCGGCCCCGCACCGACGGCGCGTGGAAGGCGCTGCCACTCCTGCGGCTGATCCCCGCCAGCCATTCCAGCCCTGCCCGGGCCTCTGGCGCATCCAGCCCAGCCCAAATTTCCCGAAATCGAACCAGACCCTCGGCAGAGCAGAGTCAGGGACCCCCCGGGGGGCTGCAGGTCCCCCCCGGACTCAGCAGGGTCACGGTCCCTTCTCATGTTTGCCCCAAATTCCCCCTTTTTGGCATCAAATCTCCACCCGGGGTTTCCAGTGTCTCAAAAGGTCTCAGTCCCTGCAATTAACTCTGATTCAATCATTAATGAATTGCACCAGTCTACCAGTTGCTGCTGCCTTCATTGCCCAATTAACGGTTTCGTTAACGAGCCCTGAAACCCCCCCGGGACCCGACCTGGGCACATCCCGGCCACGGCCTGGAGCTCCTCCGGCTGCGGGAGCGCCGGGACTGACCTGGGAAGGCTGGGAGGAGGATGGGGTTAATTGTTCATGGAATTAATAATAAGGGACGGGTTTGAGGTGTATTCTTATAATAACTAATAAATCATTATTGTTTCTGAATTTAATTGTTGACGACAAGGGTTTGATCTGTGCCCAGCACTCAGGGTTTTGGGGTCAGGGGTTTTTGAGCTTCTCCCCATCCCCATCTCCCCTTTTTCCCGCAGGGCTCCGGGCGGCCGTGGACCCTGCTGGAGTCCGGGGGGGACCTCCAGCCCCCCGGGGGGTCCCTGACTCTGCTCTGCCGCCCCTCTGGGTTCAAGATCGGGAGTTACGGGATGTTGTGGATCCGCCAGAGACCCCGGGCAGGGGCCTGGAGTTCGTGGCACGGATCACCGGCATGCAGCCATCACCAACTATGCGCCCTCGTTCAAGGGCCGTGCCACCATCTCCAGGGACAACGGGCAGAGCTCGGTGACGCTGACCATGAACAACCTCAGGGACGAGGATTCCGGTTCCTATTTCTGTGCCAAATATGACAGAGATGGTTCTTACATTTCACGTATTTTACTCCCACTATTGACCATGGCCCCACTCCCCAGCGCCGGCTCCTGGGAGTCAATCCAATTCCCAAATCTCTCCCCCAAATCCCAGCCCTGGCCCCAAATCTCGGCCGTTTTCCCCCAAACTCCGCCCTCGCCGCCCCAACTCCCAAATTCCTCTGCAGCTCCCAGCCTTTGACCCCAATCTGGGCCCCACGGCCCCGCCCCGAGGCCGATTTTTGGGGCAAAACCTCAGGGTTTGGTGCCCACAGCGAAGGTTCGGCGCCGCCGGGGGAGGTTTGGGCGGCCCCCGGGGGATGTTCAGGGCCCAGGGTCACAACCCAAGGGAGCGGAAATCTGGGGGGAGAGGCCGAGGTTTGGGGGGTGGTTCTGGGCCAGAGGGGCGACTTTGGGGGAAAACGGCCGAGATTTGGGCCCAGGGCTGGATTTGGGGGAAGGAGCTGGGGATCCTGGGACATTGGGGGACCCTTCATGAGGGGTGGGGGCTGTGCTGGGTTTGTCACTCAAAACCATCAGGAGCAGCACCCCCCACCACCAGTGTCACGTTTGGTGCAGAAATAGGAACCGGAATCCTCGTCCCTGAGGTTGTTCATGGTCAGCGTCACCGAGCTCTGCCCGTTGTCCCTGGAGATGGTGGCACGGCCCTGGAGCGAGGGCGCGTAGTTGGTGTAGCCACCATTGTAGGTGATCACCGCGATCCATTCCAGCACCTGCCCGGGTCTCTGGCGCACCCAGAGCATGTCATGATCCCGAAACCGAACCCAGACCCTCGGCAGAGCAGAGTCAGGGACCCCCCGGGGGGCTGGAGGTCCCCCCCGGACTCCAGCAGGGTCACGGCCGCCCGGAGCCCTGCGGGAAAAAGGGGAGTTCATTTTCAACCTAATTACTGAAAATTAACAATTTATAAAAGAAGTTATTACATTATAATTAATTCTTATTATTTTCCGAATAATTTTTAACTCCCAGTGTTTGATCTGTGCCAGCACTCAGGGTTTTGGGGTCAGGGGTTTTTTGAGCTTCTCCCATCCCCATCTCCCCTTTTTCCCGCAGGGCTCCGGGCGGGCCGTGACCTGCTGGAGTCCGGGGGGGACCTCCAGCCCCCCGGGGGGTCCCTGACTCTGCTCTGCCGCGCCTCTGGTTCGATTTCGGACAATTTGGGATTTACTGGATACGCCAGAGGCCCGGGCAGGGGCTGGAGTTCGTGGCGTGGATCACCGGCCCTATTTGGCCACACCCACTACGCGCCGTCGCTCCAGGGCCGTGCCACCATCTCCAGGGACAACGGGCAGAGCTCGGTGACGCTGACCATGAACAACCTCAGGGACGAGGATTCCGGTGCCTATTTCTGTGCCAAAGATGCCGATGGTTACGGTGCTGCTGCTGCTGCTCCCCTCTGTGTTTTGGTGCTGCTTTTGGTGCTGGTGGCTCTGTCCCCACCCCATCCCGCTGTCCCCAAGTGTCCCCAAGTGTCACCAAGTGTCCCCAGCCCCCAAGCTGACCCTGTCCCAGGGTGCCTTGAGCTGCCTGAGGCAGAGAATGGTTTCATTTTTTTATTTTTTCTCTTTTTTTTCCCTTTCCCTCGGGGCTGTCTCCATCCGCTCCGGGCTGGCAGAGCCCGAGGGGCAGCGAGGGCCGGCGGGGCCGGGGGCTGCGGGGGAGCGGGGCTGCGGAGAGGCTGCGGGAGCGGAGCCGGCCCCCAGGGCAGGGCTGGGCTCGGCTTTGCCGCCTCTCGGTGCTTCCATTGCCTGGGATCGATCCTTCTGCCGCCCTCCTGGGAGCCCCCGGCCCTGCCCGGTGCCCCCCTTGTCCCCAGCGCTCGGTGCCACCTGCAGCCCCTGCTGGGACACCTGGGGGGAGGGGCTGGGGACAGCTGGGGACATCGACATGGGGGTGGAGTCAATACGATAAGCGTCATCATAACCATAAGCATCAGAATTTTTGGCACAGAAATAGGCGCCGGAATCCTCGTCCCTGAGGTTGTTCATGGTCTGCGTCACCGAGCTCTGCCCGTTGTCCCTGGAGATGGTGGCACGGCCCTGGAGCGAGGGCGCGTAGTAGCTGTAGCGACCATTGCTGTAGATCCCTGCAATCCATTCCAGCGCCTGCCCGGGCCTCTGGCGGACCCAGGCCATGTCATAGCTCCCAAAATCGAACCCAGACCCTCGGCAGAGCAGAGTCAGGGACCCCCCGGGGGCTGAGGTCCCCCCCGGACTCCAGCAGGGTCACGGCCGCCTGGAGCCCTGCGGGAAAAAGGGGAGATAATTTTCAACATAAGTACTAAAAAATTAACAATTTATAAAATAACTTCTTATATTAATTAATAAATTCTTATTATTTTTCAAATTAATTTTTAACTCCCAGTGTTTGATCTGTGCCCAGCACTCAGGGTTTTGGGGTCAGGGGTTTTTTGAGCTTCTCCCATCCCCATCTCCCCTTTTTCCCGCAGGGCTCCGGGCGGCCGTGACCCTGCTGGAGTCCGGGGGGGGACCTCCAGCCCCCCGGGGGGTCCCTGACTCTGCTCTGCCGCGGCTCCGGGTTCAGTTTTTGGAAATTATCAAATGGAGTGGGTTCGACAGAGACCCGGGCAGGGGCTGGAATTCGTCGCCAGCATCAGCAACACTGGTAGCAGCATCTACTACGCGCCCTCGCTGAAGGGCCGGGTGACGATCTCGAGGGACAACGGGCAGAGCTCGGTGACGCTGACCATGAACAACCTCAGGGACGAGGATTCCGGTGCCTATTTCTGTGCCAAAAGGTTTGGCAGTTGTTGTGCTGCTGCTGCTGCGTTTGGTGACGCTGATGGTCAGGGTGGTTTTGGCCCAGCCCCCAGGGCCGTGTCCCCAGCTGTCCCCAAAGCTCCGCCCCTTCCCTCAAAGCCCCGCCCCTTCCTTCAAAGCTCCACCCCTTTCCCCAAAGCCCGCCCCTTCCCCCAAAGCCCGCCCCCGGCCCAGCCCTTGACCCTTTCTCCCGGCCCTGCCCTGGCTCAGCCCCAAATCTCAGCTCTGGGCCCCACTTGGGGCCCCCGTTCCTGAAAGATTCCCTGGGAGGGGGAAGGGTTTGGGCCCAGGGGGAGGGGAGGGGTCAGGAACTGAAATTTGGGGCCAAAACTCCAATGTGGGACCAACGGGGACCATTTGGGGCCGAGGCTGTGACTCGGTGCTGAGAGGGGAAATTTGGGGCAGAACTGGAGAAGTTTGGGGGGAAATGGTTGGGATGGGAGCGACCAGGGTGAGCTCAGGGTGGGAACGGTCCTGATTTGGGGCCGAGGGTTGGGAATTTGGGGGAAAACGGCCGAGATTTGGGGCCCAGGGCTGGGATTTGGGGGAGAGATTTGGGAATTGGGATTGACTCCAGGAGCTGGCGGTGGGGAGTGGGGCCATGGTCAATAGTAGGAGTAAAATACGTGGAAATGTAAGAACCATCTCTGTCATAATTTGGCACAGAAATAGGCACCGGAATCCTCGTCCCTGAGGTTGTTCATGGTCAGCGTCACCGAGCTCTGCCGTTGTCCCTGGAGATGGTGGCACGGCCCTGGAGCGACGGCGCGTAGTTGGTGATGGCTGCATGCCGGTGATCCGTGCCACGAACTCCAAGCCCCTGCCCGGGTCTCTGGCGGATCCAGTAAATCCCAAATTCTCCGAAATCGAACCCAGAGGCGCGGCAGAGCAGAGTCAGGGACCCCCCGGGGGGCTGGAGGGTCCCCCCCGGACTCCAGCAGGGTCACGGCCGCCCGGAGCCCTGCGGGAAAAAGGGGAGATGGGGATGGGAGAAGCTCAAAAACCCCTGACCCCAAAACCCTGAGTGCTGGGCACAGATCAAACACTGGGAGCTGAAAAAATAAAAATAAAAATTAATTAACTGATTTCTATAGCGGTATATTTTAATATTTGTGGATTTTTATGAATTAAATCACACAGAAAATTTATAATAAATTTTATTCACCGCCACAACATCGCTTTCAAGTCGTTATTTATCATTAATTAAGTTCGGAGTTCAAAGCTCCTCCCTCCAGCCTCCGCCCTTTCGCCATTTTGAGGCCGCTCCTTTTCCCCTTTTTTTCCCCAAATTTCTCCCCAAATTCCCCGAATTTTTCCCCAAATTCCCCGAATTTCTCCCCAAATTCCCCCCTCCCCGCCCCCATCCCCTCCCCCCGCTCCCTCTTTTCCCGAATTTTTCGCTTTTTTTTCCGCTTCCCGCGCGATTTTCCCGCGCTTTTCGCAGAAAATGGCGGTTTCCCGCGCGAACGGCGCCACCTAGCGGCCGGGTTTTTTTTGGTTTTCCCGCCGAAATGACGTCACCGAAGGGGGCGGGGATTGAGGCACCGCCCCCAATTAAGGGCGATTAATCGGAAATTAATTAATCCCCGCCTGGTTATTTGTGTTTTAATTCAGTGTTTTGGTTGTTTCTTTAAATTTAATTTAATTTAATTCTTTTATTTTATTAATTTAATTAATTTAGCCATTAATTAAAGAGTTAAAAAATTAATTATCGAACCAAATAATTAAATAATAATTATTAAGCTGTTAAATGATTAAATCATTAATGTAATTAAATTGTTGTTATCATTAAATCGTGAATATAATTAGACAATTAATAGTTATTTATAATTATAGCGATTAAATTGCTTGAATATTTAAGGAATGAAATAATTAAATCATTAAAAATTAGTAATTAAATGAGGAATAATTAAATCGAACAATCAAATAATAATTATTGGAATTATCAAATAATTAAAAAATTAACCGAAATAATTAATATAATTAAATAATTTGTAATTATTTATAGTTATAGTAATTAAAATATTTAAATATTTAATAAATAATAATTAAATAAATAATAATTAAATAAATAATAATTAAATAAATGATAATTAATTAAATAATAATTAAGTAAATAATTGAATTATTTCGTAATTAACAAACAAACAAACAAACAAAATCACTGTTTAGCTAATTAACGTCCTTTTTAATCATTTATATTTTTTCCCACATTTTATTTTTTAATAAATTAAATTTAAATGCACCTTGACTAATTGCTGTGCTTCATTAGTTAATTAATTAATTGGGAGAAATCCGCATCCCCCCCCACAGACTCCACCATTAATTAATTCGTCACTTAATTAATTTTGCCGCCTCAGGTTGATCACCTATCTTCATTAATCAATCAATTACTCGGATTAATCCCGATTAATTGATTAATTGGATTCCCGATTAATCCCACAATTAATTAATTACCAGCTGCCTGTGATTAATTAATCCATTAATTAATTGGGCGCTTGATGCCAAATAATTAATTAACATTTAGCCCGTCCATTAATTAATTAATTGGCTGATTAACCCCGACGCATTAATTGCTTGGTGACGTGGACACCCATTAATTGATTAATTGGCTGATTAACCTCAATCCGTTAATTACCTGATGGGGACGCCTGTTAATTAACCCTGACCCGTCAATCAAATCAATCAATTAATTAATTAATGCCCATCGATCCCGATGGATTAATTAATTAATTAATCAATCAAACCCAAATCCTCAATTAATTAACAGCCTGGCTTGCAATCAACCCCCAGCCTTTAATTAATTAATCAACCAATTAGTTCCCAGCCCTCCGACAATCAACCCCGGATCATTAATTACTTAATTAACCCCCCCAGCTTTTAATTAACGAACGGCGGCCATTAATTGATTAATTGGTCCTCTGCAATTAACCTCCAGTCCTGTTAATTCTTTAATTAATTGAAATTGCCGCTAGGGGGCTCCAACTAATTAACCGCGCCCCTGCAATTAACCGGGACCCAATTAATTAATTAATCGGGCTCCAGTGATGAGTCCACGCCGTTAATTAATGACTTGGACGCCTGCAATTAGCTGGGACCTCTTAATTAGTTAATTAATCAGGCCCTTGAAATTGCCTTGGACCCTTTAATTAATGAAGCGGAGCCTGGCAATTAGCTGGGACCTATTAATTAATGAATGGAACCCTGGCAATTAACTCGGAGCCATTAATTAATGAGTTGAAGGCTGGCAATTAACCCAGACCCATTAATTAATGAATCGGACACCTGCAATCAACACAGCCCTGTTAATTAATTAATTGGGCACCTGCAATTAACTCGGACCTATTAATTATTAATCTGGACTCTGGCAATTAACTGGGGCCTATTAATTAATGAACTGGACTCCGGCAATTAGCCCTAACCGTGGTTCCCATTAATTAATTAAGTAATCAGATGCCTGCAATTAACTGGACCCTATTAATTAACAAACCAGACTCTGGCAATTAACTCGGGCCTGTTAATTAGTGAACTGCCGCCTGCAATTAACTGGACCCTATTAATTTAAGGAATCAGACTCTGGCAATTAACTCCAGGCACATTAATTAATGATTCGGACTCTTGCAATTATCTGGGACCTATTAATTAATGAACGGGACCCTGGCAATTAACTCCAGGCACATTAATTAAGGAATCAGACTCTGGCAATTACCTGGAGCCCTATTAATTAATGAATCGGACTCTGGCAATTAACTGGGGCCTATTAATTAATGAACCGGACTCTGGCAATTAACAGGAGCCTATTAATTAATGATTCAGATGCCTGCAATTAACTGGACCCTAATAATTAATGAACCGGACTCTGGCAATTAACTAGGACCTATTAATTAATGAATTAGACTCTTGCAATTAACTGGACCCTATTAACTAACGAACTGGACTCTTGCAATTAACTGGGACCTATTAATTAATGAATTGGACTCTTGCAATTAACTGGAGCCTATTAATTAACAAACCAGACTCTTGCAATTAACGGGGCCTATTAATTAATGACTCGGATGCCGTAACTAACTCGGACCTCTTAATTAATTGAATCATGCTCTGGTCCAATTAACACCAGGCCCATTAATTAATTAATTAACCAACGAAACGGATGCCGGCAATTAAGTCGGACCTCTTAATTCAACCAATCGGCCTCGGACTCTCTTAATTAACGAACCAATTAGGGTTAATCACTCAATTCCCTTCACCCCAAATCAACCCCAAATCTCTTAATTACCAAACCCCCCCTCCCCCCTCCCGCCGCCATTTTCCCGCCAAAACCCGACCTCCCCAAAACCCCCGCCCATTTCTCAAACCCACCCACTTTCCAAGCCACGCCACTTTCCGAGCCCCGCCCCCTCCTCCCCCCAAGCCCCGCCCCCTCCTCCCTCCCCATAAGAACCCGGCGGAACCGGCGGAACCGGCAGAACCTCCCATCCCCCCCCCGGCCATGGCCCGGCTCTCGCTGCCGCTCCTCGCCGCCCTGGCGCTGCTGCTGCTGCCGGCCCTGCCCGGTGAGGCCACGCCCCTTTTTTCCCAAACCACGCCCACTCCTTCCCACAATTCTTTGCCTCTTATCTCTCTTATCTTTTTTTTCCCGCAGGGCTCCGGGCGGCCGTGACCCTGCAGGAGTCCGGGGGTGACCTCCAGCCCCCGGGGGGTCCCTGACTCTGCTCTGCCGCGCCTCGGGGTTCGATTTCGGCGAATTTCGGCGTCACCGAATCCTCTGGGTGCGGCAGGGGTGGGAGGAGGGGCGGGGCTTGGAGCTGCTGGAGGGCGGCGGAAGGTTCCGGATCGAGGAGGAGGAAGAGGAGGAGGAGGAGGTGGTGAGGCTGAGGCTGAAGGAGCTGAGGGAGGAGGATTCCGGCGCCTATTTCTGCGCCGCTCACGGCGGCGCCGGGCGGAGGGGACGGGCGGAGGAAAACCTCGCTCTCCCTTGGGGGAGGGGTTGGGTTGGGTTGGGTTGAGTGGAAGAGGAAGAGGAGGAAGAGGGGGTTGGGTCGGTCATGGTTGAGTTGGGTTGGTCATGGTTGGGTTGACTTGAGTTGAGTTGGGTTGGGATTGGTTGGTTTGGGTTGGTCATGGTTGAGTGGAAGAGGAAGAAAGAGTTGAGTTGGTCATGGCTGAGTTGAGTGGAAGAGGAAGAGAAAGAGGAAGAGGGGGTTGGGTTGGGTTGGGTTGGTCATGGTTGGGTTGGGTTGAGTTGAGTGGAAGAGGAAGAGGAAGACGAAGACAAAGAGGAAGGAGGGGGTTGGGTTGAGTTGGTCACGGTTGGGTGGAAGAGGAAGAGGGGGTTGGGTTGGTCATGGCTGGGTTGGGTTGGTCATGGTTGAGTTGAGTTGAGTTGGGTTGAGTTGGGTTGGGTTGATCATGGTTGGGTTGGGTTGAGTTGAGTGGAAGAGGAAGAGGAGGAAGGGGGGTTGGGTTGGTCATGGTTGGGTTGGGTTGGTCGCGGTTGGGTTGGGTTGGGTTGAGTTGGGTTGAGTTGAGTGGAAGAGGAAGAGGAGGAGGAGGAAGAGGGGGTTGAGTTGGTCACGGTTGAGTTGGGTTGGTCACGGTTGAGTGGAAGAGGAAGAGCAGAAGGGGGTTGGGTTGGTCATGGTTGGGTTGGGTTGAGTTGGTCACGGTTGGGTGGAAGAGGGGGAGGAAGAGGAAGGAGAGGGTTGGGTTGGTCGTGGTTGGGTTGGGTTGGGTTGGGTTGGTCATGGTTGAGTTGAGTTGGGTTGAGTTGGGTTGAGTTGGTCGTGGTTGGGTGGAAGAGGAAGACGAAGACGAAGAGGAAGGAGGGGGTTGGGTTGGGTTGGGTTGGGTTGGTCATGGTTGGTTGTGTTGGGTGGAAGGTTCCAGAAGGGACGGAAAGATCTGGAAGGAGCCTCGAGAGCTTTCGGGTGAAGGTGGAGACCCCTCCGTTGATCCTGTGACCTTTCATTGACCCCGTGACCCCTCCGTTGATCCTGTGACCTTTCATTGACCCCGTGACCCCTTCACTGACCCCGTGACCTTTCATTGACCCCCTGACCCTTCCATTGACCTCGTGAGTCTCAAAAAAATCACAAAAAAGCCCCAAAAAGTCCCCAAAAAAGTCCAAAAAAAGTCTCAAAAAAGTCTCAAAAAAGTCCCAAAAAAGGCCCAAAAAACCCTCAAAAGGTCCCAAAAAAGTCCAAAAAAAGTCTCAAAAAAGTCTCAAAAAAGTCCCAAAAAAGCCCCAAAAAAGTCCCAAAAAGTCCCAAAAAAGTCTAAAAAAGTCAAAAAAAGTAAAAAAAAAAACCCAAAAAGCTCCAAAAAGCCCCAAAAAAGTCCCCAAAAAGTCTCAAAAATCCCATTTTCCAGCTTTGGACACAAAAATCCAATTTTCACACAAAAATCCCCAATTTTTTCACACAAAAATCCCAAATTTTCACCAAAAAAATCCCAATTTTTACACAAAAATCCCAAATTTTTTTGACAAAAATTCCATTTTTTGCCACACAAAACCCCCAATTTTTTCCACACAAAAATCCCAAATTTTTCACACAAAACCTCCAATTTTTTCCACAAAAATCCCAAATTTTTTTCACTCAAAACCCCCAAATTTTCACACAAAAATTCCGAATTTTTTTTGACAAAATATCCAGTTTTTCCACAAAAATCCCAATTTCTTTTCCACAAAAATCTCAAATTTTCACACAAAAATCCCAAATTTTTTTCCCCAAAAATCCCAATTTTTTCACGCAAAAACCCCAAAATTTTTCATACAAAAATCCCAGATTTTCACACAAAATTCCAAAATTTCACACAAACCCCCAAATTTTTTCCCCAAAAAATCCCAATTTTTCATGCAAAAATCCCAATTTTTTTTTGACAAAATATCCAGTATTTCCACAAAAATCCCAATTTTTTTTTTGCCCAAATCCGAGGTTTTTCCCCCCAAACCGGGTTCCAGTTTTTGGGGTTTTTTTGCCAAAATTGGGATTTTTCCCCCCAAAACCCAAAGATTTTCGTGGTTTTTTTTCCCAAATCCAGGATTTTTCACCCCAAAAAATGAGAATTTTGGGGTTTTTTTGCCCAATTTCCCCATTTTTCCCCCCAAACCCGCGGATTTTTTTGGAGTTTTTTGCCCAAATCCGAGGTTTTTCCCCCCCAGAAAATGAGAATTTTGGGGGTTTTTTTGCCCAATTTCCCCATTTTTCCCCCAAACCCTGGAATTTTAGGGGTTTTTTGCCCAAATCAGAGGTTTTTCCCCCCAAACCGGGTTCCAGTTTTTGTGGTTTTTTTGCCAAAATTGGGATTTTTCACCCCAAAACCAAAGATTTTCGTGGTTTTTTTTCCCAAATCCAGGATTTCCCCCCCCCAAAATGGGAAATTTTGGGGTTTTTTGCCCAAATCCGAGTTTTTTTCCCCCCCCAAAAATGAGAATTTTGGTGTTTTTTGCCCAATTTTGCCGTTTTTCACCCCAAACTCGGTTCCGGTTTTTGGAGTTTTTTGCCCAAATCCAGGATTTCCCCCCCCCCAAAATCGTGGATTTTGGTGGTTTTTTTGCCCAATTTCCCCATTTTTCACCCCAAAACCCTCGGATTTTTTTTTTTTATTTTATTTTTTTTGCCCAATTTCGCCGTTTTTCACCCCAAACCCGGTTCCGGTTTTTGGCCGCCGCCTCCTCACCGTGGGAGCGGCCCCGGCGCGGGCGCTGCTGCTGCTCCCGGGGGCGCGCGCCGCCCCAAAAACCCCAAAATCCCCAAAATCCGCCCCAAAAAAATCCAAAAAATCCAAAAAATCCAAACCCGCGGCTTTTTTTTCCCGCCAAACCCCCGGATTCCCGCGCCCCGTTTTTCCCGCGTTTTGCCCCAAAAATTCCCGGGTTTTTTGGGGACGTTTTTTATCATTTTTCCTCCAAATTTTTGCTGCTTTTTCCCGTTTTTTTTTCCCTTTTTTTCCCCATTTTCCCCCAATTTTCCCTTTTTTCCCCCCCCAATTTCCTCGATTTTTTCCCGTTTTTTCCCCATTTTTTCCCCATTTTTTCCCTTTTTTCCCCAATTTTCCCTTTTTTTCTTTTTTCCCCGTTTTCCCGATTTTTTTCCTCGGTTTTTCCCGATTTTCCCCCCCGATTTTCTCCATTTTTTCTCCGTTTTTCCCCCATTTTCCCCCCCCTTTTTTCTCCATTTTTTTCCCCATTTTCCCAATTTTTTCCCAATTTTTTCCCCATTTTTCCCCATTTTCTCCCTTTTCTCCCCATTTTTTTTCCTTTCCCCCCCCATTTTACCGATTTTTCCCAATTTTCCCGATTTTTTTTCTGATTTTTCCCCAATTTCCCCCAATTTTCTCCTTTTTCCCCCCAAAAATCCAAACCCGCCGCTTTTTTTCCCGCCAAAACCCCCGGAATTCCCGCGCCCCGCTTTTCCCGCCTTTTGCCCCCAAAATTCCCGGGGTTTTTTTGTGCATTTTTTTTTATCGTTTTTCCTCCAAAATTTTCCCGGTTTTTTTTCCCCGTTTTTTGCTATTTTTGCCCCAAAATTCGGGGGAATTTTTCCCCCAATTTTCTCTGTTTTTTTCCCCCCCAGTTTTCAGGATTTTTTTTCCCCCGGTTTTTCCCAATTTTTCCCCAATTTTTTCCCCAATTTTTCCCCTTTTCCCCAATTTTTCCCTTTCCCCTCCAATTTTCCCTTTTTTTTTTCCCTTTTTTCCTCAATTTTCCCTTTTTCCCCCCCCCAATTTTCAGGATTTTTTTTCCCCGGTTTTTCCCCATTTTTTTCCCAATTTTCTTCAGTTTTATCCCATTTTTTCCCCTTTCCTCCCACCCCCAATTTTCCCTTTTTTTCCCCATTTATCCCGATTTTTTTCCCGATTTTTTCCCATTTTCCCCCATTTTCTCGTGTTTTTTCACCATTTCCCCCCTTTTCCCCAATTTTTAAATTTTTTCCCATTTTCCCGATTTCCCCCCCCTTTTCCCCCCCCCCCATTTTCCCCGATTTTTTCTCGGTTTTTTTCCCGAATTTTCCCTTTTCCCCCCCAATTTTCAGGATTTTTTCCCCCCGTTTTTTTTTTCCCAATTTTCTCCGGTTTCCCCCCACAATTTTCCCTTTTTATTTTTTTTTCTTCCCATTTTCCCCGATTTTTCCCCATTTTTCCCCAATTTTCTCCATTTTTCCCCTTTTTCCCCCCTTTTTCTCCCTTTTCCCATTTTCTCTTTTCCCCCCCTCAATCCTTCCCCATTTTTCCCCAATTTTCCCATTTTTTTTCCATTTTATCCCCAATTTTCAATTTTTTTCCCTTTTCCCCCGGTTTCCCCCAATTTTCTGATTTTTCCCCTTTTTTTTCCCATTTTTTTCCCAATTTTCTCGATTTTTTCCCATTTTTCCCCAATTTTTCCCTGGTTTTCCCCAATATTTAATTTTTCCCCATTTTCCCGATTTTTCCCCCCCATTTTCCCCCGATTTTCTTCCTTTTTTCCCCATTTTTCCCCAATTTTTCCATTTTTGCCCCAAAATTTCCCCCCCCCAAAAAAATCCCGACCCGCGGCTTTTTTCCCGCCAAAACCCCCGAATTCCCGGGCCCCGCTTTTCCCGCGTTTTGCCCAAAAATTCCCGGGTTTTTTTGGGGGGGCGTTTTTTATCATTTTTCCTCCAATTTTTTTCCCGTTTTTTCCCATTTTTGACCCAAATTTCGGGCTCCTTCGGGTTTTTCCCTCTTTTCCCGACTTTCCCGATTTTTTTCTTTTAAAATTTCCGTTTTCCCCGATTTTTTCCCCATTTTATTTCCCCCTTTTTGCCCAAAATTTCCCTTTTTCCCCCCAATTTTTTCCCTTTTTTTCCCCAATTTTCCCATTTTTTCCCCTTTTTCCCTTTTTTTTGCCCCAAAATTCCCGGGGTTTTGGGACATTTTTTATAATTTTCCCTAAAAATTTCCGCTTCTTTTCCCCATTTTTTTGGATTTTTTTGACCCAAATTTTGGGTAATTTTTTCCCATTTTTGGATATTTTCCCCCAAAATTGACATTTTTCTCCATTTTTTGCCCGAAAATTCACTGATTTTGGGGCATTTTTTACCATTTCCCCCCAAATTTTCTGGTTTTTTCCCCCGATTTTCACCTTTTTTACCCCAAATTGTGGGTGAATTTTGCCCATTTTTGGATCTTTTCCCCCAAAATTGCGAATTTTCTCCATTTTTGACCCAAAGTTCGTGATTTTTGGGGCATTTTTTATAATTTTTCATCGAAATTTATGCGCTTTTTTCCGTTTTTTCCCTTTTTTCACCCCAAAATCCCTTTTTTTCTCCCAAAAATTCCCAATTTTTTCCTCTTCCCTCCCCTCTCCCCACTCCCAAAAACCCCAAAACCCCCCCAAAAAACCCCAAAATTCCCCAATTTTTAACCTTTTTTTACCCAAAAAATCCCCAAATCACCATTTTTAACACCTTTTTTCCCAAAATTTCCCTTTTTTTCCCCAAAAAAATTCCCGGTTTTTTCCCTCTTTCTCCCCCTCATCCCTCCACCAAACCCCCCCAAAAACACAAAAAAACCCCAAAAAACCCCCAAAAATCCAATTTTTAACCTTTTTTTCACCCAAAAAAATCCCATAATTACCATTTTAACCATTTTTTCCCCAAAATTTCCCTTTTTTTCCCCAAAAAATTTTCCCGGTTTTCTCTTCTTTCCCTCTCCCCTCTTCCCACTCCCAAAATCCCCAAAATCCCCCCAAAAACCCCCAAAATCCCATTTTTAACCCTTTTTTCCCCCAAAAATGCCCAAAATAACCATTTTTAACACATTTTCCCCCAAATTTCTCCTTTTTTTCCCCAAAAAAATTTTCCCGGTTTTTTCTTCTCTTTCTCCCCCTCATCCCCTTCACCAACCCCCCCAAAAAAACCCAAAAAGCCCCAAATTTCCCAATTTTAACCCTTTTTTACCCCAAAAAATCACCAAAATTATCCATTTTTGACCATTTTTAACCATTTTTCCCCAAAAGTCCCCTTTTTTCTCCCTAAAATTCCCAATTTTTTTCCTCTTTCTCCCTCCCCTCTCCCCACTCCCAAAATCCCAAAAAAAAACCAAAAATCCCCAAAATTTCCCAATTTTAACCCTTTCCCCCCCCAAAATCCCTAAAATTACCATTTTTAATCCATTTTTCCCAAATTTTCCCCTTTTTCCCAAAAAATTTTCCCGTTTTTTCTCTTTCTCCCCCTCATCCCTCCACCAAACCCCCCCAAAAATCCCCCAAAAAACCCCAAAAAACCCCAAAATTTCCCAATTTTTAACCCTTTTTTCCCCCAAAAAAATCCCCAAAATCACCATTTATAACACATTTTTCCCCAAAATTTCCCCTTTTTTCCCCAAAAAATTTTCCCGTTTTTTTCTTCTTTCCCCCTCCTCTCTCCCCACTCCCAAAATCCCCCAAAATTCTCCAAAAAAACCCCAAAATGTCCCAATTTTTAACCCTTTCTTACCCAAAAAAATCCCAAAATTACCATTTTTAACACATTTTCCCCCAAAATTTCCCTTTTTTTCCCCAAATTTTTTCCCGGTTCTTTCTTCTTTCCCCCTCCCCTCTCCCCACTCCCAAAACCCCCAAAATCCCCCAAAAAACCCCAAAATTTCCAATTTTTAACCCTTTTTCCCCAAAAAAATCCCCAAAATTACCATTTTTTAACCAATTTTTCCCCAAATTTCCCTTTTTCCTCAAAAAATTTTTCCCTAACCCCCTAAAAATCCTTTCCCCCACCCAAAAAAAAACCCCAAACCCAAAAACCCCGATTTTTTTAACCCTTTTTTCCCCACAAAAAGCCCAAAATGATCAAATCGGGGTTTTTCTCCCCAAACCGGGGTTTTGGAGCGGCGCCCTCCTTGGCCCCGCCCACCGTGGGTCTCCTATTGACGCCTGGGGCAGCGGGACCACGGTGACGGTGTCGAGCGGTGAGTGCCGGACCCAAAATTCGGGTTTTTCGACCCAAAATTTTTTTCCCCATTGTTCTGAATGGGGGGATTTTGGCGGGAAAAATCGGGGTTCAGGCGGACAAAATGGCGGATTTTGGCGGGAAAAATCGGGGTTCAGGCGGACAAAATGGCGGATTTTGGCGGGAAAAATCGGGGTTCAGGCGGACAAAATGGCGGATTTTGGCGGGAAAAATCGGGGTTCAAGAGGAGAAAATGGCGGATTTTGGCGGGAAAAATAATTTTAATTTTTGAATTTTTTTTTTTTAATTTTTGGGGTCAAAAATGGGAATTTTTTTTTAGGGGGTCTGAAGTGGAGGATTTTTGGGGGGGAAATTTGGAGTTTTTTTGGGGGGTTGAAAATTTGGGGTTTTTTTGGTGGAAATTTGGGGTTTTTTTGGCAAAAATTTGGAATTTTTGGGCTGAAAATTTGGATTTTTTGGGTCAAAAATTGAAATTTTTAGGGCAAAAATGGAAATTTTTGAGGCTGAAAATTTGGATTTTTTGGGTCAAAATTTGAAATTTTGGGGGCTGAAAATTTGGATTTCTTGAGCTGGGAATTTGGATTTTTTCACTCAAAATTTGAAATTTTTAGGGCCAAAAATGGAAAATTTTGGGGCCGAAATTTTGGATTTTTTTGGCTGAAAATTTGGATTTTTTGGGTTAAAAATTGAATTTTTTGGGGCCAAAAATTGAATTTTTGAGACTGAAAATTTGGAATTTTTTTCGGTCAAAATTTGAAATTTTTAGGGTCAAAACCTGAAATTTTTGGGGCTGAAAATTTGGGGATTTTTTTGGGTCAAAAATTGATTTTTTGGGGGGCCAAAAATTGAAATTTTCGGGGCCAAAAATTCGGATTTTTTTGGCTGAAAATCTGGATTTTTTTCAGTCAAATTTTGACATTTTAGGGCCAAAAATGGAATTTTTGGGGCCAAAAATGATTTTTTGGGGCTGAAAATATGGATTTTTTTTCCGTCAAAATTTGGGGATTTTTTTTGTCAAAATTTGAAAATTTTGGGGCCAAAAATTTGGATTTTTTTGGGGTGAAAATTTCAATTTTTTTTTCTGCCAATATTTAAAATTTCGGAGCCAAAAATTGAATTTTTTGGGAGTGAAAATTTGGATTTTTTTTGGTTAAAATTTGGGGATTTTTTTGGCCCAAAAATCGAATTTTTTTTGGCTCCAAATTTGATTTTTTTTTCACGCAAAATTTAAAATGTTTAGGACCAAAAATTGAATTTTGGGAGTAAAAAATTTTGGATTTTTTCGGTCCAAATTCAGAAATTTTGGGGGCAAAAAATTGAAAATTTTTGGTCCTAAAATTTGGATTTTTGGGGCTGAAAAACTCAAATTTTTGGCCCAAATTTGGAATTTTATTTTGTCTTAAAAGTGATTTTTTTAGGCAAAATTTGGAAATTTTTTGATCCTAAAATCGAAAAATTTTGGCCCAAAATTCGAGGTTTTTTTGGTCTGAAAATTGAGATTTTTTTCAGTCTGAAAATTTGAATTTTTTGGTCCAAAAATTCGATTTTTTGGGGGATTTTTTAGGGTTGAATTTCGGGGGGTGGAATTTGGGGTGAAAAATTCGATTTTTTAGGTGAGTTTTAGGTGAAAAAATTGAATTTTGGGGCTTTTTAGGGGAAAATTTGAAATTTGGGGGATTTTTTCGGTAAAAATTGAATTTTTGGGATTTTTTAGGTAAAAAATTAATTTTTGGGTTTATTTAGGAGAAAAAATTGAATTTTGGGGTTTTTTTAGATGAAAAATCGCAATTTTGGGGGTTTTTAGGTAGAAAAATTGAATTTTGGAGGATTTTTTGGGTAAAAAATTTGAATTTTGGGGTTTTTTTGGGGGTTAAAAATTGAGGAAAAATTGAGGGAAAAAGGGAAAAATGAGGAAAAAATGAGAAAAAATTGAGGAAAAAAAGAGAAAAAATGATGAAAAAAAGTGAAAAAAATGGTGAAAAAATTATGAAAAATTGAGAAAAAATTGAGAAAAAAATGAGGAAAAAATGGAGAAAAATATTAATTAAAATTGATTAAAAATTGATTAAAATTGAGGAAAAATTGAGGAAAAAATTGAGGAAAAAATGAGGAAAAAATGAGAAGAAAATCAGAACAAAATGAGGCAAAAATGGTGAAATAATGGTGAAATAATTATGGAAAAAATGATTAAAATTGATTAAAAATGTATTAAAAATTGATTTAAAATTGATTAAAAATTGAGGAAAAATTGAGGAAAAAATTGAGGAAAATTAGGAAAAAAAAAGAGAAAAAATTGTGAAAAAATTATGAAAAATTTATTAAAATTGAGAAAAAATGGGGAAAAATGGAGAAAAAGTGGAGAAAAAAATTTGAGAAAAAAAATTGAGAAAATAAGAGAAAAAACGAGGGGAAAAAAGTGAAAAAAATGTTGAAAAAATGATGAAAAATTGATTAAAAATTGAGGAAAAAATTGAGGAAAAACTGATTAATAATTGAGAAAAAAAATCAGAAAAAAAAGAGGAAAAATGAGAAAAATGGTGAAAAAATGGTGAAAAAAGGATGAAAAAATTGATTAAAATTTGATTAAAAACTGAGAAAAAATTAAGAAAAAAATTGAGAAAAAATTTGAAAAAATGGAGAAAAAATTGATTAAAAATTGAGAAAAAGAATGAGAAAAAAATTGAGAAAAAAAAGGAAAAAAAAGAGAATTTGAGAAAAAAAAATTGAGAAAAAAATCAGAAAAAAAAGAGGAAAAAACTATTAAAAAATCAAATTAAAGCCGATTAAAATCAAATTAAAAATCATTAAAAATTGATTAAAAACCGATTAAAAATTGAATTGAAACCGATGAAAATCAAATTTTAAGCCGAATAAAAAATTGAGTAAAAACCAAATTAAAATCGAATAAAAAATCAAATGAAAACCGATTAAAATCAAATTAAGAATCAATTAAAAACCGATTAAAAAATCGAATTAAAATCAAAATTAAAACCGGTTAAAAAATCAAATTAAAAAAATCAATTCAAATCAATAAAAAACCGATTAAAATCAAATTAAAAATCAAATTAAAAACCGATTAAAAACCCGACTAAAAAATGGAATTAAAATCAAAATTAAAGCCAATTAAAAATCAAATAAAAAATCAATTAAAAATTAATTAAAACACATTAAAAATCGAATTTAAACCGATTAAAATCGATTTAAAAATCAAATAAAATCAATTCAACCAATTAAAAACCGATTAAAAACCGAATTAAAACCGATTAAAATCAAATTAAAAATTATTAAAAATCGATTAAAATTGATTTTAAAAAATCAAATTAAAATCAAATTAAAATCAATTAAAAACCGATTAAAATCGAATTTAAACCAATCAAAATCGATTAAAAAATCAATTAAAATCAATTAAAAACCGATTAAAAAATCCAATAAAACCTTTTTTTTTCGCCCCCCCCCAAAAAAAAACCCCAAATCGGCCCCAAAAAAAGCGGAACCGACCCCAAAAAGGGGAATTTTGGCCCCAAATTTCGGTTTCGAGAACAACAGAAAAAGGAGAAGTTTTGGGGCTTTTTTTGGGCTCGGGAATTCCCCTTTTTTTGGGGCCAAAAACCTAAAAAACAACACCTGGGGAGGGAGAAATGGGGGAAAAAATTGAATTTTTGGGTAAATTTGGGGAAAAAATCGAATTTTTGGGTAAATTTGGGGAAAAAATTTAATTTTGGGTGAAAAAATCCGAATTTTTGGGCGAATTTGGTGAAAAAATCTGAATTTCCAAGCAAAAAATTCGAATTTTTTGGGTGAATTCGGGGAAAAAATCAGAATTTCGAAGCAAAAAATTGAATTTTCGGGGAGAAAATTGTGCGAAAAATGAGAAATTTTTCGGGTTTTTTTAGGGGGAAAAAAAAGAATTTTTGGTAAATTCGGAGAAAAAATCAAATTTTTGGGGCGAATTTGGGGGAAAATCTTGAATTTTTGGGTGAATTTGGCAAAAAAAATTGAATTTTGGGAGAAAATTTTGAATTTTCGGGGAGAAAATTGTGCAAAAAAATGAGAATTTTGGGGGAAATTGAGATTTTTAATTTTTTAAGGGGTTTTTGTTAATTGGGGGATTAATTGGATTTTATTGGAGATGAAATGAGTTTTATTTGGGTTTTGAGTGAATTTGAGAGCGTTTGAAGGATTTTAATTGGATTTTATATTGGATTTTAATTGGGTTTTCATTGAAATTTAATCGACATTTAATTGAAATTTAATTGAATTTGAATTGAAATGTAACTGAAATGTAATTGAAATGTAATTGAAATTTAATTGATATTTAATTGAAATTTAATTGTATTTTAATTGTATTTTAATGGATTTAATTGGATTTTAATTGAAATTTAATAGGATTTTAATTGAATTTTTATTTAAATGTAATTGAAATATAATTGAATTTTAATCGAATTTAATTGGATTTAATTGGATTTTAGTTGAAATTCAATTGGGTTTTAGTCAAAGTTTAATTGAAATTTAATTGGATTTGAACCAAAATGTAATTGAAATTTAATTGATATTTAATTGAAATTTAATTGAATTTTAATTGAATTTTAAAGGATTTAATTGTATTTTAATTGAAATTTAATAGGAATTTTAATCGAAATTTTATTGAATTTTTATTTAAATGGAATTTAAATTTAATTAAATTTTAATTGGATTTTAATTGGATTTTAATTGAAATTTAATTGGGTTTTAGTGGAAATTTAACCGAAATTTAATTGAAATTTAATTGAAGTTGAATTGAAATGTAATTGAAATGTAATTGATATTTAATTGAAATTTAATTGAATTTTAATCGAATTTTAATGGATTTAATTGGATTTTAATCGGATTTTCATTGAAATTTAATTGGGATTTAGTTAAAATTTAATTGACATTTAATTGGATTTGAACCGAAATGTAATTGAAATTTAATTGATATTTAATTGAAATCAATTGAATTTTATTGAATTTTAATTGAAATTTAATGGATTTATTTGAATTTTAATTGAAATTGATTGAATTTTAATTGAAATTTAATTGAAATTTAATGGATTTAATTGAATTTTAATTGAAATTTAATAGTATTTTAATGGAAATTTAATTTCAATTTAATTGAAATTTAATTGAAATTAGATTGAAGTTGAATTTTAATTGAATTGAATTTTAATTGAATTTTAATGGATTTAATTGGATTTTAATTGAAATTTAATTGAATTTTAATGGATTTAATTGGATTTTAATCGGATTTTAATTGCATTTTAATTGCATTTTAATGGATTTGGATTGAATTGTAATTGGATTTAATTTGGATTTTCATTGCAATTCGATTGAATTCGAATCGGATTTTAACGAACTTCTAAGGCTTTTAATTGAATTTTATTGAGTTTTAAAGAATTTTAATTGGTTTTTAAAGGATTTTAATTGGATTTTAATTGGACTGTAATTGGATTTTGATGAATTTTTAAGGCTTTTAATTGAATTTGACGGAAATGGAGGAAAAAAAAAATCTAATTTCGGGGCCAATCGGGCGAAAAAATTCGAATTTTGGGGAAAAAATCTGAGAAAATTGGCAAAAATGAGAAATTTTCCAAAGAGAAATTTGGGGTTTTTAAAAGGGTTTTTGTTAATTGGGGGGTTAATTGGAATCGAAGTGAATTTTAATTGGATTTTAGTGAATTTTAACTGGTTTCTTAGGTTTTAAATTGGATTTTTAATTGAAATTTTAATTGGATTTTTTAATCGGATTTCAATTGAAATTTGGCTGAGTATTTATTGAATTTTGGATCGGGTTTCAGTCGGCTTCATTAGGAATTAATTGGGTTTTAATTGATTTTAATTGATTTTAATTGATTTTTAATTGATTTAAAATTAATTTTTAATTGATTTAAAATTGGTTTTTAATTGCTTTTAATTGGTTTTAATTGATTTTTAATTTATTATAATTTATTTTTAATTTATTATAATTGATTTTTATTGATTTTTAATTGAGTCTTAATTGATTTTTAATTTATTTTAATTGGTTCTTTATTGGTATTTAATTGATTTCTATTGATTTTATTGATTTTAATTGATTTTAATTTATTTTAAATTGATTTCAATTGATTTTAATTGATTTTAATTGATTTCAATTGATTTTAATTGATTTTAATTGATTTTAAATTAGTTTTATTCGGGTTTTTAATTGGGTTTAAGGCGTTTCGTCAGCTTCACTTAATTAATCGGATTTGGCAGGGATTAATTTATTTTTAATTGGTTTTAATCTGGCTTTTCATGAGATTAATTGGGTTTTAATTGAGTTTTAATTAGTTTAATCGGATTAATTCAGTTGAATAGGTTTTAATTGGTTTTTCATAAGATTAATTGGGTTTTAATTGGGTTTAATCAGTTTTTCACAGAATTAATTGCCTTTTAATAGGTTTTAATTGGCTTTTAATAAGATTAATTAGGTTTTAATTGATTCTAATTGGTTTTATTAGATTTTTAAGAGGATTAATTGCTTTTAATTGGTTTTAATCGGTTTTTAATTGGTTTCAATTGGTATTTAGCAAAATTAATTTGGTTTAATTGGGTTTTAATTGGTTTTAATAGGATTAATCGCATTTTTACCGGTTTTAATTGGCTTTTCAAACTATTAATTTGGTTTAATTGGTTTTTCGTAAGATTAATTTGGGTTTAATCGATTCTAATTCATTTTAATAGGATTAATTGGGTTTTAATGGCTTTTAATTGGTTTTTCAAAGGAATTAATTGGGTTTTAATTGGGTTTTTACTGGATTAATTAAGTTTTAATTGATTCTAATTGGTTTTATTAGGTTTTTAAGAGGATTAATTGGGTTTTAATAGGTTTTAATTGGTTTTTCAAAAGATTTATTGAGTTTTAATTGAGTTTTAACGGGATTAATTTGGCTTTTAATAGGATTAATTGCTTTTAATTGGTTTTAATTGGTTTTTCATGGGATTAATTGGGTTTTAATTGAGTTTTAATTGAGTTTTAACGGGATTAATTTGGTTTTTAATAGGATTAATTGGCTTTTAATTGGTTTTAATTGGTTTTTCATAAGATTAATTGGCTTTTAATTCAGTTTTAATTGAGTTTTAATGGGATTAATTTGGCTTTTAATAGGATTAATTGGCTTTTAATAAGATTAATCCGGTTTAATTGGGTTTTAATTGGGATTAATTGGGTTTTTACCGGTTTTAATTGGCATTTCAAATCATTTATTTGGTTTAATTGGTTTCAATTGGTTTTCGAAAGATTAATTGGGTTTTAATTGGGTTTTAATTGGGTTTTAATTGGTTTTAATTGGGTTTTAACGGGATTAATTTGGTTTTTAATAGGATTAATTGGCTTTTAATAAGATTAATTCGGTTTAATTGGGTTTTAATTGGTTTTTAATCGGTTTTAACAAGATTATTTAGGTTTTAATTTTTTAGACTGGTTTGGACTGGTTTGGACTGGTTTATACTGGTTTTTAATGGTTTGGACCAGTCCCATACTGGTTTTTACTGGTTTAGACTGGTTTAGACTGGTCTATACTGGTTTTACTGGTCTGTACTGGTAAAGCTGAGTTGGCAGGGGTGCTGGTACTGGTCCTGGACTGGTTTGGACTGGTTTTTACTTGTTTGAACTGGTTTGGACTGGTTTGGACTGATCCAGCTCGTACTGGTCCCATACTGGTTCGATACTGGTCTGTACTGGTTCCGTACTGGTACAGCTGGGGCAGCTGGGGTGCTGGTACTGGTCCGTACTGGTCTGTACTGGTCTGGACTGGTCCCAGCTCCTACTGGTCCCATACTGGTTCGATACTGGTCCCATACTGGTCTGTACTGGTACAGCTGGGGCAGCTGGGGGTGCTGGTACTGGTCTGCACTGGTCTGCACTGGTTTGACTGGTTTGGACCGGTCCCAGCTCGTACTGGTCTGTACTGGGCCATACGGGTCCATACTGGTCTCTACTGGTCTGTACTGGTACAGCTGGGGCAGCTGGGGGTGCCGGTACTGGTCCTGTACTGGTTTGGACTGGTTTGTACTGGTTTGGACCGGTTTGGACTGGTCCCAGCCCGTACTGGTCCCATACTGGTCTGTACTGGTCTGTACTGGTAAAGCTGGGGCAGCTGAGGGTGCCGGTACTGGTCCTGTACTGGTTTAGACTGGTCTGTACTGGTTTGGACTGGTTTGGACTGGTTTGGACTGGTCCCAGCTCATACTGGTCCTGTACTGGTCCCATACTGGTCTGTACTGGTACAGCTGGGGCAGCTGAGGGTGCTGGTACTGGTCTGGGCTGATCTGGACTGGTTTGGACTGGTCTGGACTGGTCTGAACTGTCTGTACTGGTCTGGACTGGTTCGGGCTGGTCCCAGCTCATACTGGTCTGGACTGGTCTGGACTGAGGAAATTTGGCCAATTTTGCCCAATTTTGACGGATACTGGCCAATTTTGGTCAATTTTAGCCAATTTTAGCCATTCTGGGCCTATTTTGGCCAATTTCAGCCGATTTTGGCCAATTTTAGCTATTTTGACCAATCTCAGCCAATTGTGGGCCAATTTTAGCCGGATTTTCGCCAGATTTCGCCGGATTTTGGCCATTTTGACCCAAATTCTCACTGAACTTTCCCAAATTTTTCCCAAATTTTCCAGCTCCCTCCCACATCCGCACGGTCTTTGGGCCGAGTTTGGCCGATTTTGGGCAATTTTGGCCAATTTTGATCGATTTTTGACCAATTTTGACCAATTTTGACCGATTTTGTCCGATTTTTGCCAGATTTTTGCTGGATTTTTTCCGATTTTGACCAATTCTGGCAGATTTTGCCCAATTTTGTCTGAATCTGTTCGATTTTGGCCAATTTTCACCAGATTTTTCCTGGATTTTGTCCAATTTTAGCCAATTTTGGCCGATTTTGACCAATTTCGGACAAAACCTGCTATAATTGGCCAATTCTCACCAGATTTTCGTCAATTTTGTCCGATTTTGGCCAATTTTAGCTATTTTGGGCTGATTTTAGCCGGATTTTCGCCGGATTTCGCCGGATTTTGAGGGAATTTTGACCAATTTTGGCCAATTTTGTCCGATTTTGTCCAATTTTCACCAAATATTCCCAAATTTTCCAGCTCCCTCCCGCGTTCCCGACCTCTTCCCGCTCTCCCCCTGCGGCTCCTCCGCCCTCTCCGAGTTCTCCGTCGGCTGCCTGGCCCTGGGCCCCGCCCTCCCCGGCCAGGTGAGCTTCACCTGGAGCCACCGCGGCCACCGGAGCAGGGCCGGCAGCGCCTTTGGGCCGAGTTTGGCCGATTTTGGGCAATTTTGGTCGATTTTGATCCGTTTTGACCGATTTTTGTCCGATTTTCGCCAGATTTTTTGCTGGATTTTGGCCGATTTTGGCCGATTTTGACCAATTTTTGTCAGATTTTGTCCAATTTTGTCCGATATTGTCCGATTTTTGCCAATTTTGACCAATTTTTGACCGATTTTGCCCAATTTTGCCCAAATCTGTCCGATTTTGGCCAATTTTGTCTGATTTTGACCAATTTTGACCAATTTTTGTCCGATTTTGCCCAATTTTGTCTGAATCTGTTCGATTTTGGCGAATTTTGACCAGATTTTTTGTGGATTTTGTCCGATTTTGGCCGACTTTGTCCAATTCTGTCAGATTTTGGCCAATTTCATCCGATTTTGGCCAATTTTGGCCAAATCTTCTACAATTGGCTGATTTCCACCAGATTTTTGACAATTTTGGGCAATTTTGGCCAATTTTAGCTATTTTGACCAATCTTAGCCAATTTTGGGCCGATTTTAGACAGATTTTCATCAGATTTCGCTGGATTTTGAGGGAATTTTGGCCGATTTTGGCCAATTTTGGCCAATTTTGCCCAATTTTGTCCGATTTTGACCCAATTTTTCCGGAATTTTCCAGCTCCCTCCCGCGCCCCCGACCTCTTCCCGCTCTCCCCCTGCGGCTCCTCCGCCCTCTCCGAGTTCTCCGTCGGCTGCCTGGCCCTGGGCCCCGCCCTCCCCGGCCAGGTGAGCTTCACCTGGAGCCACCGCGGCCACCGCAGCGGGGCCGGCAGCGCCTTTGGGCCGAGTTTGGCCGATTTGGGGCAATTTTGACCGATTTTGACCAATTTTGACCGATTTTGACCAATTTTGTCCCATTATTGCCAGATTTTTGATGGATTTTGTCCGATTTTGTCCGATTTTGACCAATTTTTGTCCGATTTTGCCCAATTTTGTCTGAATCTGTCCGATTTTGATCCATTTTGACCAATTTTGTACGATTTTGGCCAGATTTTTGCTGGATTTTGTCCGATTTTGGCCAATTTTGACCAATTTTGACCGATTTTGGCCGATTTTGACCAATTTTCGTCCGATTTTGCCCAATTTTGTTTGAATCCATTCAATTTTGGCCAACTTTGTCTGATTTTGACCGATTTTGTCTGAATCTGTTCGATTTTGGCCAATTTTCACCAGATTTTTCCTGGATTTTGTCCGATTTTAACCAATTTCAGCCAATTTTGGCCAATTTCAGCCAATTTTGACCAATTTTGGACAAAACCTGCTATAATTGGCCGATTCTCGCCAGATTTTCATCAATTTTGGCCGATTTTGGCCGATTTTAGCTATTTTGACCAATCTTAGCCAATTTTGGGCCGATTTTAGCCGGATTTTCGCCAGATTTTGATGGAATTTTGGCCAATTTTGGCCGATTTTGTCCGATTTTGGCCAATTTTAGCTACTTTGGGCCGTTTTTAGCCGGATTTTCGCCGGATTTTGAGGGAATTTTGGCCGATTTTGGCCGATTTTGACCCAAATCCTCACGGAACCTTCCGGAAATTCTCTCTCCCCAGCTCCTTCCCGCGCCCCCGACCTCTTCCCGCTCTCCCCCTGCGGCTCCTCCGCCCTCTCCGAGTTCTCCGTCGGCTGCCTGGCCCTGGGCCCCGCCCTCCCCGGCCAGGTGAGCTTCACCTGGAGCCACCGCGGCCACCGCAGCGGGGCCGGCAGCGCCTTTGGCCGAGTTTGGACGATTTTGGGCAATTTTGGTCGATTTTGATCCGATTTGACCGATTTTGGGCCGATTTTCGCCAGATTTTTTGCTGATTTTGGCCGATTTTGGCCGATTTTGACCAATTTTTGTCTGATTTTGTCCGATTTTGTCTGAATCTGTCCGATTTTGATCCATTTTGACCAATTTTGTACGATTTTGCCAGATTTTTGCTGGATTTTGTCCGATTTTGGCCAATTTTGACCAATTTGACCGATTTTGGCCAATTTTGACCAATTTTTTTCCGATTTTGCCCAATTTTGTCTGATCTGTTACAATTTTGGCCAATTTTGTCCAATTTTGCCCAATTTTGTCTGAATCTGTCGATTTTGGCCAATTTTCACCAGATTTTTCCTGGATTTTGTCCAATTTTAGCCAATTTCAGCCAATTTTGGCCAATTTTGACCAATTTTGACCAATTTTGGCCAAATCTTCTATAACTGGCTGATTTCCACCAGACTTTCGACAATTTTGGACAATTTTGGCCGATTTTAGCTGGATTTTCGTCAGATTTCGCCGTATTTTGAGGGAATTTTGGCCAATTTTGGCCAATTTTGGCCAATTTTGTCCGATTTTGACCCAAATTCTCACGGAACCTTCCGGAAATTTTCTCTCCCCAGCTCCCTCCCGCGCCCCTGACCTCTTCCCGCTCTCCCCTGCGGCTCCTCCGCCCTCTCCGAGTTCTCCGTCGGCTGCCTGGCCCTGGGCCCCGCCCTCCCCGGCCAGGTGAGCTTCACCTGGAGCGACCGGGACAACCGGAGCGTCTCGGCCGGATCGGGATCGGGATCCGGATTTTCCCTGGGGACGTTCCCGGGTTCCGGAAGGTTCCTCCGGGCCGCCCGGCTGGGGATGGAGCTGGAGGAGGGGAAGTCCAGGCAGCCCTTCTGGTGCCGGGCTCAGCACGCCAAGGGAGCCGGAGCGTCCAGGTGTACAACCCAGGTGAGGCCCCGAAATAGTCCCAAAAATGTCCCAAATTGTCCCGAAATTGTGTCGAAATTGTCCTGAAATTGTCCCCAAAAATGTCCCAAAAATTATCCCAAAAGTCTCAGAAATTATTCCCCAAATTATCCCAATTATCCCAAAAATGAACCCAAAAATGAACCCCAAAAATTGTCCCAAATATCCCACAAATTATCCCAAAAATGACCCAAAAATGATCCCAAATGTCCCACAAATTATCCCAAAAATGAACCCAAAATTGTCCCAAAATTGTCCCGAAATTGTGTCGAAATTGATCCAGAAATTGATCCAGAAATGTCCTCGAAATGATCCCAAAAATTGTCCCAAACATCCCAAAAAATGAACCCAAAATTTGTCCTGAATGTGGCAAAAATATGAACCCGAAAATTGTCCCAGATGTCCCACAAATTATCCCAAAAATCAACCCAAAAATGAACCCAAAAATCAGCCCAAATGGTCCCAAATGTCCCCAAAATTATCCCAAAAATGAACCCCAAAATTATCCCAAACGTCCCAAAAATTGTCCCAAAAAAAGGCAAAATTATCCCAGAAATGAACCCAAAAATGTCCCAAATGTCCTCAAAATTATTCATCAAATGTGGCAAAAATTATCCCAAAAATGAACCAAAAAATGGTCCCAAATATCCAAAAAATGAACCCAAAATTTGTCCTGAATGTGGCAAAAATGAACCCCAAAAATTGTCCCAAATATCCCAAAAATGAACCCAAAAATTGTCCTGAAGTGGCAAAAACGAACCCAAAAATTGTCCCAAATGTCTCAAAAATGAACCCAAAAATTGTCCAAAATTGTCCCGAAATGATCCCGAAAATTAAATCCAAAAACGATCCCAAATTTCACAAAAAGGAGCCCAAAAATCGTCCCCGAAATCCCCAGAATTATCACCCAAATGTGGCAAAAGTGATCCCCGAAATGAACCCAAATATCCCAAAATGAACCCAAAAATGAACCCCAAAATTGTCCCAAATATCCCACAATTTATCCCAAAAATGAACCCAAAAATTATCCCGAAAGTCTCAGAAATTATTCCCCAAATTATCCCAATTATCCCAAAAATCAACCCAAAAATGAACCCAAAAATCAGCCCAAATGGTCCCAAATGTCCCCAAAATTATCCCAAAAATGAACCCCAAAATTATCCCAAACGTCCCAAAAATTGTCCCAAAAAAAGGCAAAATTATCCCAGAAATGAACCCAAAAATGTCCCAAATGTCCTCAAAATTATTCATCAAATGTGGCAAAAATTATCCCAAAAATGAACCAAAAAATGGTCCCAAATATCCCAAAGAAAAAAATGAACCCCAAAATGGGTCCCAAAATGTCCCCTAAAATGAACCCAAAAATTGTCCTGAATGTCTCAAAAATGAACCCAAAATTGTCCCAAATGTCTCAAAAATCGAACACCAAAAACGATTCCAAATGTCCCAAAAACGAACCCAAAAGATCGTCTGTCCCAAATGTCCTCAAATTATCCCCCAAATGTGCAAAAATAATCCCGAAAAATAAACCCAAAATTGTCCTGAATGTGGCAAAAAATGAACCCAAAAATGGGTCCAAATATCCCCAAAAATGAACCCAAAAATGGTCCCAAATATCCCAAAAATGAACCCAAAAATGAACCCAAAAATGATCCAGATGTCCCAAAAATGAACCCAAAAATTGTCCCAAATATCCCAAAAATGACCCAAAAATTGTCCTGAATGTGGCAAAAAATGAACCCAAAAATCGTCCCAAATGTCCTCAAAATTATCCCCCAAATGTGTCGAAAATGAACCCAAAAATGGGTCCAAATATCCCAAAAATGAACCAAAATTGTCCTGAATGTGACAAAAATGAACCCAAAATTGATCACGAATTATCCAAAAATGAACCCAAAAATTACCCCAAATGTCAGAAAAAAATTTTCCCCCAACTTTTCCCCCAAAATTCCTCAAAATTTTTTCCCTGAACTCCCTTAAATTTTTCCCTCAAATTTTTCCCTCAAATTTTCCCCCAAAATCCCTCAAATTTCACCCAAATTTTTCCCAAAATCTCTCAATTTCCCCCAAAATCCCCAAATTTCACCCAAATTTTTCCCAAAATCTCTCAAATTTCCCTCAAATTTTCCCCAAAACCCCTCAAATTTTTCCCTGAAATTTTTTCCCGAGTCCCTCAAATTTCCCTCAATTTTCCCCCAAAATTTCTCAAATTTCACCCAAATTTTCCCCAAAATCCCTCAAAATCTTCCCCCCAAATCCTTCAAATCTTTCCCCCAAATTCTCCCCAAAACCCTTCAAAAATCTCCCCAAAAACCCTCAAATTTTTCCCAAAATCCCTCAAATTTCCCCCAAAAAACCAAATTTTTCCCAAAACCTCTGAAATTTCCCCAAAATCTCATTTTTCTTTTTTCCCCTCACAGGCCCCGGCTCTTCCTCCCCCACCACCGCCCTCCTCACCCTCCACCCCCCGTCCCGCCAGGACTTCACCCCAAAATCCCTCAAAATCTTCCCCCAAAATCCACCAAATTTTTCCCCCAGATTTTCCCCAAAATCCCTCAAAAATTTCCCCAAAATCCCTCAAATTTCCCCAAAACCCCTCAAATTTTTTCCCAATTTTCCCCCAAAATCTCTCAAATTTCACCCAAATTTTTCCCCAAATCTCTCAAATTTCCCCCAAAATCCCTCAAATTTCACCCAAATTTTTCCCAAAATCTCTCAAATTTCCCCTAAAATTCCGCAAATTTTTCCCTCAAAACTCTCCCCAAAATCCCAAATTTTCCCCAAAATTTTCCCCAAAATTTCCCCCAAAATCCCTCAAAAATCTCCCCAAAATCCCTCAAAATTTCCCCCAATTTTTCCCAAAATCCCTCAAATTTCACCCAAATTTCCCCCTAAAAACCAAATTTTTCCCAAAATCCCTCAAAATTTCCCCCAAAATCCCTCAAATCTTTCCCTCAAATTCTCCCCAAAATCCCTCAAAATTTTCCCCAAAAACCCTCAAATTTTTCCCCAAAATCCCTCAAATTTTCCCGAAATTTTTTCCCCAAATCTCTCAAATTTTTCCCAAAATCCCTCAAATTCCCCCAAAACCTCATTATTTTTTTTTCTTTTTTTTCCTCACAGGCCCCGGCTCTTCCTCCCCCTCCTCCCTCCTCACCCTCCACCCCCCGTCCCGCGAGGACTTCCAGGGCCCTTACCGAAACTCCACCCTCCTCTGCCAAATCCGCGGCCACGCCCCCGACCAGGCTCCGCCCCCATCCGCTGGCTCCGCAACGGGAGCCCCCTGCTGGACGGGGCCGCCAGCCAGGAAGGGCCGGTTCCGGAAGGTTCCGGAGCTTTCCTCACCGGCAGCCGGCTGGTGGTGACCGAGGCCGAGTGGGAACGCGGAGACGTCTTCACCTGCCAGGCCCAGGAGGAGAGCAGGAACACCAGCAAGGCCATGGAGTGCGGATGTGAGTACTGGAGGGGGTTTTTTGGGGGTAAAAATGGGAAAATTTGGGAAAATTAAAAAAAATTTGGGGGTTTTTGGGTGAAATTTGGGGAATCAGGGCCAAAAAAATGGGGTTGGTGGAGGTTGGGTTGGGTTGAGTTGGGTTGAGTTGAGTTGGGTTGAGGAGTTGGGTTGGGTTAGATTGGGTTGGGTTGGGTTGGATGTGAGTTTTGGGGAAAAAACCAAAAAAATTTGGGAAATTAAAAAAAATTTGGGTTTTTTTGGGCGAAATTTGGGAAATCAGCCCCAAAAAAGGGTTGGTGGAGGTTGAGTTGAGTTGAGTTCAGTTGGGTTGAGTTGAGTTGGGTTGGGTTGAGCTCAGTTGAGTAGAGTTTGGTTGGGTCTGATGTGAGTTTTGGGGAAAAAAACGAAAAAATTTGGGAAATTTAAAAAAAATTTGGGGGTTTTTGGGCGAAATTTGGGGAATCGGGCACCAAAAAATGGGGTTGGTGGAGGTTGAGTTGAGTTGAGTTCAGTTGGGTTGGGTTGGGTTGGGTTGACCTCAGTTGAGTTGAGTTGGTTGGGTCTGATGCGAGTTTTGGGATAAAAAGAAAAAATTCGGGAATTTGGGGATTTTTTGGCAAAATTTGAGAAATCGGCGCCGAAAAAATGGGGTTGAGTTGACTTGAGTTGGGTTGGGTTGGGTTGAGTTGGGTTGAGTTGAGCTCAGTTGAGTAGAGTTCGGTCTGATGTGAATTTTGGGGAAAAAAACTAAAAAATCGGGAATTTTGGAAAAATTTCGGGAATTTTTAGGCAAAATTTGGGAAATCGGGCACCAAAAAATGGGGTTGGTGGAGGTTGGGTTGGGTTGGGTTGGGTTGGGTTCAGTTGGGTTGAGTTGAGTTGGGTTGAGTTGAGTTGAGTTGGGTTGGGTCGGATGTGAGTTTTGGGGGGAAAAAATGAAAAAATTTGGGAAATTTAAAAAAATTTGGAGTTTTTTGGGCGAAATTTGGGGAATTGGGGCCGAAAAAATGGGGTTGGTGGAGGTTGGGTTGGGTTGGGTTGGGTTGGTCATGTTGGGTTGGGTTGGGTTGAGTTGAGCTCAGTTGAGTAGAGTTTGGTTGGGTCTGATGTGAGTTTTGGGGAAAAAACTAAAAATTTTGGGAATTTTGGGCAAAATTTGGGAAATCAGCCCCAAAAAATGGGGTTGGAGGAGGTTGGGTTGGGTTGAGGTGAGTTGATTTGAGTGGGTTGAGTTGTTGAGTTGAGTTGGGTTGGGTTGGGTTGGGTTGGGTTGGATGTGAGGTTTTTGGGGAAAAATTAAAAAAATTTTTGGGATTTTTGGGCAAAATTTGGGGTTTTTTGGGTGAAATTTGGGAAATCAGCCCCAAAAAATGGGGTTGGTGGAGATTGGGTTGAATTGAGTTGGGTTGGGTTGAGTTGAGTTGAGCTCAGTTGAGTAGTCTCCACCCAAAATCATCATTGAGCATCTTCCAGTTGACCATCATTCAACACCAATGGTCATTTTGGGCAAAAACCACCCAAAATCATCATCCAGGTCCTTCCAGTTGACCGTTGGGTCAACGCCGATGATCATTTTGGGTGGAACACCCAAAATCATCATTGAGCATCTTCCAGTTGACCATTGATGGACACCGATGGTCATTTTGGGTGGAAACCACCCAAAATCATCGTTGAGCATCTTCCAGTTGACCATTGCTGGACACCGATGGTCATTTTGGGTTGAAACCACCCAAAATCATCATTGGGGCTCTTCCAGTTGACCATTGCTGGACACTGATGGTCATTTTGGGTGGAAACCACCCAAAATCTTCATTGAGCATCTTCCAGTTGACCATTGCTGGACACCGATGGTCATTTTGGGTGAAAACCACCCAAAATCATCATTGAGCATCTCCCAGTTGACCATTGGGTCAACACCAATGGTCATTTTGGGCAAAAACCACCCAAAATCATTCAGGTTCTTCCAGTTGACCATTGGGTCAACGCCGATGATAATTTTGGGTGGAAACCACCCAAAATCACCATTGAGCATCTTCCAGTTGACCATTGGGTCAACACCAACGATAATTTTGGGTGGAAATCACCCAAAATCATCATTGGTCTCTTCCAGATGACCATTGCTGGACACTTATGGTCATTTTGGGTGGAAACCACCCAAAACCTTCATCCAGGACCTTCCAGTTGACCATTGGGTCAACACCAACGATAATTTTGGGTGAAATCACCCAAAATCATCATTGGGGCTCTTCCAGTTGACCATTGCTGGACACCAATGGTCATTTTGGGTGAAAACCACCCAAAATCATCATTGAGCATCTTCCAGTTGACCATTATTCAACACCAATGGTCATTTTGGGTGGAAACCACCCAAAATCATCATTGATCATCTTCAGTTGACCATTGGGTCAACACCAACGATAATTTTGGGCAAAAACCACCCAAAATCATTCAGGACCTTCCAGTTGACCATTGGGTCAACACTGATGATAATTTTGGGTGGAAACCACCCAAAACCATCATCCAGGACCTTCCAGTTGACCATTGCTGGACACCGATGGTCATTTTGGGTGGAAACCACCCAAAATCATCATCGAGGCTCTTCCAGTTGACCATTATTCAACACCAATGGTCATTTTGGGTGGAAACCACCCAAAACCATCATTGAGCATCTTCCAGTTGACCATTGGTCAACTTTTGGGTGGAAACCACCCCAAAACCATCACCCACCTGACCCTCCCCAACCATCTCCCACCCCCTGCAGATGACCAACCCCTGGCCGCCGGCGACATCCGGGTGGAGCCGGTGGCGCCGCTCTTCGCCGACATCTTCCGGGAGCAGGCGGCCCGGTTGACCTGCCGGGTCACCAACCTGGCGTCCGGCGGCGAAGGCCTGGAGGTCACCTGGCTGAAGGAGGACGGCCAGGCCCTGCCCACCAAGATGGCGGCGCCTTCCCTGCAGCCCAACGGGCTGCTGGCGGCCGAGGGCGTGGCCACGGTCAGCGTCGAGGCCTGGGAGTCCGGCCAGGTCTTCACCTGCCGGGTGTCCCACCCCGAGCTGCTCTTCCCCAGGGAGGTGACCATGAGGAAGACCACGCGTGAGTGGTGGGGGAAAGGATTTTTGGGGGGTGGGGCTTTTCTGGGGTGGGGGGAGGGGAAAAAAAAAATTTGGGAGAGATGGGGTGGAGGTGGAGGCCAAGATGGTGGAAAGTTGGGTTTGGAAGCCAAGATGGCGGAAGGTTGGGTGTAAATCCAAGATGGCTGAAAGTTGGGCAGGGTTTGGAGTCCAAGATGGCCGAAAGTTAAGTTGGGTTGGAATCCAAAATGGCAAAAGTGGGCGGGGTTTGCAATCCAATATGGCTGAAAGTTGGGATTGGGTTGGGATCCAAAATGGTGGAAAGTGGGTGGGGTTTGGAATCCAAGATGGCCGAAAGTTGGGTGTAAATCCAAGATGGCCGAAAGTTGGGTGTAAATCTAAGATGGCGGAAAGTTGGTGTAAATCCAAGATGGCCGAAAGTTGGGTTTGGAAGCCAAGATGGCCGAAAGTTGGGGTTTGGAAGCCAAGATGGCCGAAAGCTGGGTTGGGTTGGGATCCAAGATGGCGGAAAGTTAAGTTGGGTTGGAATCCAAGATGGTGGAAAGTGGGCGGGGCTTGCAATCCAAGATGGCCGAAAGTTGGTGCTAAATCCAAGATGGCCGAAAGTTTGGTTGGAATCCAAGATGGCCGAAAGTTGGGTTTGGAATCCAAGATGGTGGAAAGTGGGGTTGGGTTGGGATACAAAATGGCCGAAAGCTGGGATCCAAAATGGTGGAAAGTGGGCGGGGTTTGGAATCCAAGATGGCGGAAAGTTTGGGTTTGGAAGCCAAGATGGTGGAAAGCTGGGTTGGGTTGGAGGCCAAGATGGCCGAAAGTGGCGGGGTTTGGAATCCAAGATGGCGGAAAGTGGGCGGGGTTTGCAATCCAATATGGCTGAAAGTTGGATGGTGGAAAGCTGGGTTGGGTTGGAGGCCAAGATGGCCGAAAGTGGGCGGGGTTTGGAATCCAAGATGGCGGAAAGTGGGCGGGGTTTGCAATCCAATATGGCTGAAAGTTGGGTTGGATTGGGATCCAAGATGGCCAAAAGTGGGCGGGGTTTGGAATCCAAGATGGCCAAAAGTGGGCGGGGTTTGAATCCAAGATGGCCGAAAGTTAAGTTGGGTTGGGCTCCAAGATGGCGGAAAGTGGGCGGGGCTTGGAACCCAAGATGGCCGAAAGTTGGAGTTGGGATCTAAAATGGCCAAAAGTGGGCGGAGTTTGGAATCCAAGATGGCCGAAAGTGGGCGGGGCTTGGAACCCAAGATGGCAGAAAGTGGGCGGGGTTTGGAATCCAAGATGGCGGAAAGTGGGCGGGGCTTGGAACCCAAGATGGCCGAAAATTAAGTTGGGTTGGAACCCAAGATGGCCGGAAGTGGGCGGAGTTTTCCAATCCAAGATGGCGGAAGTTGGGGTTGGGATCCAAGATGGCCGGAAGTGGCGGGGTTTGAAAACCAAGATGGCGGGAAGTGGGCGGGGTTATTTCCATTTCTTTGCCATTTTTTCCCCTCTTCATTCCCCGTTATCCCCTAATTAATTACCCTGATTAATTCTCATTTATTTCCCCCTCTAATTAATTCCTGTTTACCCCCCGGCTTTAATTAATTAATTCCCTTTTATTCCCCATTATTCCCATGATTTAATTTATTCCCCTTGTTTAATTTATTTCTGTTATTTTATTTATTTCTGTTATTTAATTTATTCCCGTTATTTTATTTATTTCTGTTATTTTATTTATTTCTGTTATTTAATTTATTTCTGTTATTTAATTTATTTCTCTTATTTAATTTATTCCCATGATTTAATTTATTCCCGTTATTTAATTTATTTCTGTTATTTAATTTATTCCACGATTTAATTTATTTCCATTATTTAATTTATTACCATTATTTAATTACCATTTAATATTTATTTCTATTATTTAATTTATTTCCGTTAATTCATTTATTCCCATTATTTAATTTATTACCATTATTTCATTTATTCCCATTTAATATTTATTTCCATTATTTCATTTATTTCCCGTTTATCCCCACTTTAATCCCCATTTAGTTCGCAATTGAATTCCATTTATTCCCATTTATCCCCCACTTTAATTTGGATTTGTTCACCCCAAACCCCCCCCCCAAAAAAACCCCAAATTCCACAAAAAAACCCAAAAAAACCCCCCAAAAATCTGAAAAAAATCTGAAAAAAAACCCCCAAAAAATCTAAAAAAAATCCTAAAAAAATCCCCCAAAGAACCCCAGAGAACCCCCAAAAAATCCCAAAAAACCCCCAAAAATCCGAAAAATCCTGAAAAAAACCCCAAAAAAATCCGCAAAAAAAAATCCCCAAAAAACCCTAAAAATTCAGAAGAATCCCCCAAAAACCCGAAAAAAATCTGAAAAAAATCTGAAAAAAACCCTAAAAAAACCCCAAAAAACCCCCAAAAACCCGAAAAATTCCGAAAAAAAACCAAAAAAACCCCAAAAATTCAAAAAAACCCCCCAAAAAATCCCCAAAAAAAACCCCAAAAAACCCCTTAAAAATCCGAAAAATCTCCCAAAAAATCTGAAACCCCTCCCCAAAAATACGAAAAAAATCCAAAAAAAACCCCCAAAAATACGAAAAAATCCCAAAAAACCCAGAAAAAATCCGAAAAAAATCCAAAAAAAATCTGAAAAAAATCTGAAAAAAACCCTAAAACTGCCCCCAAACTTAACTTTTTTTCACCCAAAATAAACCCCCCAAAAATTTCTCCTCCTTGCAGCCCCGGACGCCTCCCCGCCCTCCCTCTACCTGCTGCCCCCACCTGCCGAGCAGCTCCGCCAGCGCACCTGGGCCACCCTCACCTGCCTGGCCCGCGACTTCAACCCCCCCAAAAAAACCACGAAAAAAATCCCAAAAAAACTCCCAAAAAACACCCAAAAATATGAAAAAAAATCCGAAAAAATCTGAAAAAAAATCCTAAAAAAATCCGAAAAATCCCCCAAAAAACCCCAAAAAAAACCAAAAAAACCCAAAAAACCTGAAAAAAATCCCAAAAATTTTGAAAAAAACCCCCCAAAAAATCCGAAAAAATCCCCCCAAAAAATCCAAAAATAAAAAAAAAATTCCAAAAAACCCCCCAAAAATTGGAGAAAAAACCCAAAAAAACCCTCAAAAAACCCCCCCAAAAATCCCAAAAAATCCCCGAAAAAAACCCGAAAAAACCTGAAAAAAACCCAAAAAACCCCCAAAACTTCGCTTTTTTTCTCCCAAAAAAACCCCCAAAAAAACCCCAAAAATCCCAAAATTTCTCCTCCTTGCAGCCCCGGACGCCTCCCCGCCCCTCCCTCTACCTGCTGCCCCCACCCGCCGAGCAGCTCCGCCAACGCACCTGGGCCACCCTCACCTGCCCGGCCCCGCCTCATTCATCCCCTTTATTCCATTTATTCCAATATTTCATTTATTTCCATTTCATTTATTCCCCATTTATTTCCCATTTATTTCCCATTTATTTCCCATTTATTTCCCATTTATTCCCATTTATTTTCACATTTATTCCCCATTTAATTCCCATTTATTCCCCATTTATCTCCACATTTAATTCCCATTAATTCCCATTAATCCCCCACTTTAATTTGGATTTATTCACCCCACCCCCCCCAAAAAAACCCCCAAAAACCTCAAAAAAAACCCCCAAAAAATCCAAAAAACCCCCCAAAAATCTGAAAGACGTCCAAAAAAAATCTCAAAAAAACCCCAAAAACCCCCCAAAAAACCTCCAAAAAACCCCGAAAAAATCCGGAAAAATCTGAAAAAAAATCTGAAAAAAACCCCAAAAAACCTGAAAAAACCCCGAAAAAACCCGAAAAAAATCTGAAAAAAATCTGAAAAAAATCCAAAAAAAATCCTAAAAACCCCCCAAACTTTTTCACCCAAAAAACCCCAAAATTTCTCCTCCTTGCAGCCCCGGACGCCTCCCCGCCCTCCCTCTACCTGCTGCCCCCACCTGCCGAGCAGCTCCGCCAACGCACCTGGGCCACCCTCACCTGCCTGGCCCGCGACTTTTCAACCCCCCGGACCTTCTCCTCCAATGGCTGCGCGACGGCCGGCCCCTCCCACCCGGCCGCGCCCTCACCTTCCGGCCACGCCCCGAGCCTAGCCACGCCCCTTCTTCCGGTTCCGGTTCAAGCCACGCCTACCTGAGCGTCAGCACCTTGACGGTGCCGGCGGCGAGTGGGAGGCCGGGCACGTCTTCACCTGCCTGGTGGGGCACGAGCGGCTGCCGATGCGGCTGCACCAGAAATCGCTGGACAAGGCCGCCGGTAAACCCGCCAGCGTTAATGTGACGCTGGTCATGAGCGATTCTGCGGGGCCGTGTTACTAAAAATTGAGGTTTTGGGTCCAAAATTTGCACTTTTCCCCTGAAAAATAAAAGTTTTCGCAAAAAAAAATGGCGGTTTTGCACCAAAAAACTCCTTTTTTGGCTCGAAAATTGCGTTTTTTGTGGTCAAAGTGATGGGTTTTGATCAAAACTATGAGGTTTTCCAAAAAAAACTCCAGGTGTTTTCACTAAAATGGGTTTTTTCTCACAAAAAACGAAATTTTTGCCCAAAAATCGGCTTTTTCAGCCCAAAAATCCCCTTTTTGACACTCTTTTTTCCCAAAAAAAGTAATTTTCTAAAAAACTCCAAGTGTGTTTTTGCCAAGATGGGTTTTGTTACCAGAAACAAAATTTTTGCCCAAATTCCGCTTTTTTCACCCAAAAATGCCCTTTTTCGAGCCCATTTTCCAAAAAATCTGATTTTCTCCCAGAAAACGCGCTTTTCCCGTGAGAAATAGAAGTTTTGCAAAAAAAAAGTGAATTTGGCCCAAAAATCCCATTTTTTTGCTCAAAAATCCCATTTTTTTCGCAAAAACACCTTTTTTTTACCAAAAGAACCAGATTTTCCCCCCAAAAAACCAACATTTCCATCCCCAAAATCCCTCCAAAAAACCCTCCCCCCAAAAAAACCAAAAAAAAACCAAAAACCCCCAAAACCCCAATTTCCAGACTGTTCCAGAGGCCACGCCCCCCGCAAACCTGACCACGCCCCCTTCCGGTGCTTCCGGTTCAAGCCACGCCCACCCCGAGCGGGCGGGCCGGGCACGGCTTCACCTGCCTGGTGGGGCAGGAGCGGCTGCGGCTGCGGCTGCACCAGAAATCGCTGGATAAAGCCGCCGGTAAACCCACGAGCGTTAATGTGACGTTGGTCATGAGCGATTCTGCGGGGCCGTGTTACTGAAAATTGAAATTTTTGGCCCAAAATTTGCACTTTTCCCCTGAAAAATAAAAGTTTTCGCCAAAAAAATGGCGGTTTTGCACCAAAAAACTCCTTTTTTGGCTCAAAAATTGCGTTTTTTGTGGTCAAAGTGATGGGATTTGACCGAAACTATGAGGTTTAGAAAAAAAATGAAGTCTGTTTTTGCCAAAACATGTTTTTCCACAAAAAACGAGATTTTTGCCCAAAATTCCGCTTTTTTCACCCAAAAATCCCCATTTCGAGCCCATTTTCCCCTAAAAATCTGGTTTTCTCCAGAAAACACACTTTTCCCATGAGAAATAAATGTTTTGCCGAAAAAAAAGTGAATTTGGCCCAAAACTCCCATTTTTTTGCCCAAAAAATGCATTTTTTCCCTCAAAAACGACTTTTTTTGACCAAAAGAACCAAATTTTCCCCCAAAAATCCCCGACATTTTACTCCTCAAAAAACCCCCAAAAAATCCCCAAAAAAACCCAAAAAACCCCCAAAAAAAACCCCTCAAAAAATCCGAGTTTCCGGAAGCTTCCTGTTCCAGAGGCCACGCCCCCCCAGCCTGGCCACGCCCCTTCCTGTTCCGGTTCAAGCCCCGCCCAGGCCCCGGTGACCCCGCCAGTGTTAATGTGACCCTGGTGATGAGTGACTCTGCTGGTCCTTGTTACTGAAAATTGAAATTTTTGGCCCAAAATTTGCACTTTTCCCCTGAAAAATAAAAGTTTTCGCAAAAAAAAAGGCGGTTTTGCACCAAAAATCGAGTTTTTTGGCTCAAAATTTGCGTTTTTTCTCCTGAAAATGACCAAAACTATGAGATTTTCGAGAAAAACGAAGTGTGTTTTTGCTAAGATGGGTTCTGTCAGAAAAAACTAATTTTTGCCCAAAAATTGGCTTTTTTCACCCAAAATCCCCTTTTTCGACCCTGTTTTCCCCAAAAAATCCGGTTTTTCCCCAGAAAATGCATTTTTCCCATGAGTAAGAAAAAGATTTCCCCAAAAAAGTGGATTTGGACCAAAAATCCCATTTTTTGCCCAAAAATTACATTTTTTTCCCCTCAAAAACGACTTTTTTTGACCGAAAGAACCAAATTTTCCCCCCAAAAATCCCCGACATTTTAGTCCTCAAAAAAACCCCCCCAAAAAACCCCCCAAAAAAACCCAAAAAAACCCCAAAAACCCCCCAAAAAACCCAACTTTCCAGAATATTCCGGAGTCCACGCCCCCCCCCCCAACCTGGCCACGCCCCCTTCCTGTGCTTCCGGTTCAAGCCACGCCCACCCCGAGCGGGCGGGCCGGGCACGGCTTCACCTGCCTGGTGGGGCAGGAGCGGCTGCCGATGCGGCTGCGCCAGAAATCGCTGGACAAGGCCGCCGGTGAACCCACGAGCGTTAATGTCACGCTGGTGATGAGCGATTCCGCGGGGCCGTGTTACTGAAATTCTGATTTTTCTGCCCAAAATTTGCACTTTTCCCCTGAAAAATAAACGTTTTCGCAAAAAAAAATGGCGGTTTTTGCACCAAAAATCGAGTTTTTTGGCTCAAAAATGCGTTTTTTTCTCATCGAAATGATGGGTTTTGACCAAAACTAAGAGGTTTTTCAAAAAAAGTTAAGTGCGTTTTCGCCAAGATGGGTTTTGTCACCAAAACCAAAATTTTGCCCAAAATTCTGCTTTTTTCAGCCCAAAAATCCCTGTTTTGACACTCTTTTTCCCAAAAAAATGTGATTTTCTGAAAAACTCCAAGTGTGTTTTTGCCAAAATGGGTTTTTGTAACCAAAAAATGAAATTTTTGCCCAAAATTCCGCTTTTTTCATCCAAAAATCCCTTTTTCGACCCTGTTTTCCCAAAAAAATCCGCTTTTCTCCCAGAAAATGCATTTTTCCCATGAGAAAAAAAATTATTTCCCAAAAAAAGTGGATTTGGCCCAAAATCCCCTTTTTTGGCTCAAAAATTGCATTTTTTCCCTCAAAAATGCCATTTTTTTGATCAAAATAACCAAATTTTCCCCAAAAAACCCCCAACATTTTAGTCCTCAAATCCCCCCCCCCAAAAAATCCCCAAAAAAGACCCTGAAATCGCTGGACAAGGCGGCCGGTGACCCCACCAGTGTTAATGTCACCCTGGTGATGAGCGATTCTGCGGGCCGTGTTACTGAAATTCTGATTTTTCTGCCCAAAAATGCACTTTTCCCAGGAAAAATAAAAGTTTTCGCAAAAAAAATGGCGGTTTTTTGCACCAAAAATCGAGTTTTTTGGCTCAAAAATGCGTTTTTTTCTCACTGAAATTATAGTTTTGATCAAAACTATGAGGTTTAAAAAAAAATGATGTCTGTTTTTCCACAAAAAATGAAATTTTTGCCCGAAAATCGGCTTTTTCAGCCAAAAATCCCCGTTTTGACACTTTTTCCCACAAAAATCCAATTTTTTCAAGAAATTGCATTTAAACTTTTTGCCGAAAAAAGTGAATTTGGCCCAAAAATCCCATTTTTTTTGCTTGAAAATTTGCATTTTTCCTCTTAAAATGACCCAAAACTTGAGACTTTTGAGAAAAATGAAGTGTGTTATTTGCCAAGATGGGTTTTGTTACCAAAAACCAAAATTTTGCCCAAAAATCAGCTTTTTCAGCCCAAAAATCCCCGTTTCGACACTCTTTTTGCCCAAAAAAATCCGATTTTCTGAAAAAAACCAAGTGTGTTTTTGCCAAAATGGGTTTTGTCACAAAAACCGAAATTTTTGCCTGAAAATCGGCTTTTTTAACCCAAAAATCCCCTTTTTAACCCTGTTTTCCCCAAAAAATCCGGTTTTCTCCCAGAAAACGCATTTTTCCCATGAAATATAGGTTTTGCAAAAAAAATGTAAATTTGGCCAAAAATTCCCATTTTTTGCCCAAAAATTGCAATTTTTCACTCAAAAACGACTTTTTTGACCAAAAGCACCAAATTTTCCCCTAAAAACCCCAACATTTCCATCCCCAAAACCCCTCCAAAAAAACCCCCCAAAAAAACCCCCAAAAAAACCAAAAAACCCCAAAAAATCCGAGTTTCCGGAAGCTTCCTGTTCCCGAGGCCACGCCCCCCCCAAGCCTGGCCACGCCCCTTCCTGTTCCGGTTTAAGCCCCGCCCAGGCCCCGGTGACCCGCCAGTGTCAACGTCACCCTGGTGATGAGCGACTCTGCGGGGCCGTGTTACTGAAAATTGAGTTTTTTGGCCCAAAAAATGCACTTTTTCAGTCAAAAATAAAAGTTTTCGCAAAAAAAATGGCGGTTTTGCACCAAAAATCGAGTTTTTTGGCTCAAAAATTGCATTTTTTTGTTGTCAAAGTGATGGTTTTGACCAAAAAGAGGAGATTTTCAAAAAAAGTTAAGCGTGTTTTTGCAAGATGGTTTTTGTTACCAAAAACCAAAGTTTTGCCCGAATTTGGCTTTTTTCACCCAAAAATCCGCACACTCTTTGACCCAAAAAATCCGGTTTTCTCCATAAAATGCACTTTTCCAATGAAAAATAAACGTTTTGCCAAAAAAAAATGAATTTGCACCAAAAATTGATTTTTTTCGCTCGAAAATTGCGTTGACCAAAAAAAAGAGATTTTCAAGAAAAATGAAGTGCGTTTTCGCTAAGATGGGTTCTGTCACAAAAAATGAAATTTTTGCCCAAAATTGCACTTTTTTCACCCAAAAATCCCCATTTTTCCTGAAAAATTCCGGTTTTCTCCCATAAAATGCATTTTTGCCATGAGAAATAAAAGATTTCCCCCCAAAAAAGTGGATTTTGACCAAAAAATGAGTTTTTTGGCTCGAAAATTGCATTTTTTGTCGCCAAAATGACCAAAAAAAAGAGATTTTCAAGAAAAAAACGAAGTGCGTTTTCGCTAAAATGGGTTTTGTCACGAAAAATCAGAATTTTTGCCCAAAATTCTGCTTTTTTCACCCCAAATCCGGGGTTTTTTAACCCAAAAATACCAAATTCTTTTACCCCCCAAATCCCGAATTCTTTCTCCAAAAATTCGGATTTTTTTAACCCAAAAATCTGGAAATTTTTTTGGACCAAAATCCTCATTTTTAACCCAAAAATCCCTTTTTTTTCCCCCCAAAATCTGGAAAATTTCGCCCAAAAATCCTGAAAATTTTTACCCAAAACCCCACAAAATTTTTTTACCGAAAATCCCCATTTTTTTACCCAAAATCCCGAATTTTTTGCCCAAAATCCTGAAAATTTTGCCCAAAAATCCCAAATTTTTTGCCTGAAATCCCGATATTTTTTTTGCCCAAAATTCCAATTTTTCACCAAAAATCCCCTTTTCCCCCCCAAAAAAAATCCGATTTTCTCAAGAAATTGCATTTTCCCCGTGAGAAATAAAGGTTTTGGCAAAAGATAAAAATTTAAATAAAATAAAAAAAGTGAATTTTGCACCGAAAAAATTTCGTCGATTTTGGGAAAATTCGGGAGCGTCGAGGGGCGGTTGGGGTGAAAAACGGCGAATTTGGGGAGGGTAAAAAAATAAAAATTCCGGGATTTTTGGGTGAAAAAATTGGGATTTTGGGGGGAAAAAATTTGGGGATTTTTGGGTAAAAAATTCGGGATTTTTGGGATAAAAAATCTGGATTTTGGGGCAAAAAAAAAAAATCCGGATTTTGGGGCAAAAATTTCAGGATTTTGGGCAAAAAAATTGGATTTTTGGGCAAAAAAAAATCGGAATTTTGGGAAAATGGAATTTTGGGCAAAAAATTTTCCGGATTCTTGGGCAAAAAGTTCAGATTTTGGGGCAAAAAATTTGGGATTTTTGGGTGAAAAAATTGGAATTTGGGCAAAAAAATAATCGGGATTTTGGGTAAAAAATTTGGGATTTTTGGGCAAAATTTCAGGATTTTGGGTAAAAAATTCCAAAATTTTGGGTAAAAAATTCGGGATTTTTGGGTAAAAAAAATGGGGATTTTTGGGGAAAAAAAATTTCAGGATTTTGGGGCAAATTCCCTCAAATTTTGGGTCGAAAATCGGCGATTTTTGGAAAATTTGGGCGGGGGGAGTATGGAGGGTCGGCGGCCGCCAGGGGGCGCTGCAGGGTCATTTTTGGGGTGAAAACCGGCGAATTTGCGCGGGAAAAAATCGGGATTTTTGGGCAAAAATTTGGGGATTTTGGGGAAAAAAAATCGGGATTTGTGGGCAAAAAATTCCGGATTTTTGGGCAAAATTGTCAAGATTTTGGGTAAAAAAATTCAGGACTTTTGGGTAAGAATTTAGGATTTTTGGATAAAAAAAAATCGGGATTTTGGGCAAAAATTTCCAGATTTTGGGAGAAAAATTGGGATTTTTGGCAAAAAGTTCAAGATTTTGGGGGCCAAAACTCTCAGAATTTTGGCGAGAAATTCCAAGTTTTTGGGCAAAATTTTCAGGATTTTGGGCAAAAAGATTGGGATTTTGGGGGAAAAAAAAAATCGGGATTTTGGTTAAACCCCAAATTTTTGGCTCAAACCCCGGGATTTTGGTTAAAACCCCCCCAAAATTTGCATTTTCCCCCCAAAATCCTCCAAATTGGGGTCAAACTCCCCAAATTTGGGTCAAAATCCTCAAATTTTGGTCAAAATTCCGAAATCTTGGGTCAAAATCCTCAAATTTGACCTTAAAACCTCCAAATTTTACCTTAAAAACCCCGAATTTTGACATAAAACCCCCAAATTTCGCTCTAAAACCCCCAAATTTCGACCCCAAACCCCCAAAATTTTGGGCTCAAACCCCGGGATTCTGGTTAAAAACCACCCAAAATTCACATTTTTTCCCCCCAAATCCCCAAATTTTGGGTCAAACCCCCTCAAATTTTGACCCAAAATTCACAATTTTCGCTTTAAAAAAACCCAAATTCGCTCTAAAACCTCCAAATTTTGGGGGATTTTTTGGGCTGAAACCCCGGGATTTGGTCAAAACCCCCAAAATTCACTTTTTTGTTGTTTTTCTCCCCCCCCAGCGCTGCTGGCGGGCGCCGGCCCCGGGGAGGACGAGGACCTGAGCAACCTCTGGGCCGAATTTTCCATCAAAATCCTCCAATTTTGGGTCAAAATCGTCAAATTTCGGTCAAAATTCCTGAATTTTGGGTCAAAATCCTCGAATTTTGGGTCAAATTCCTCAAATTCTGGTTCAGAACTCTCAAAATTTGACCCAAAACCCCCCAAATTTCGCTCTAAAACCTCCAAATTTCGGGGATTTTTTGGGCTGAAACCCCGGGATTTCGGTAAAAAACCCCAAAATTCACATTTTTTCCCCTAAAATCCCCAAATTTTGGATCAAAATCCCCAAATTTAGGTCAAAATCCCCAAATTTTGGGACAAAATCCTCAAATTTGGGTCGAAATCTCCACATTTTTGGTCAAATTCCTCAAAATGGGTCAAAATTCCCAAATTTTGGGTCAAAATTCCCAAATTTTGGGACAAAATCCTCCAATTTGGGTCAAAATCCTCAAATTTTGGGTCACATTTCCGAAATTTTGGGTCAAAATCCTCAAATTGACGTTAAACCCCCCAAATTTTGCCCTAAAACCGCCAAATTTCGACCCCAAACCCCAAAATTTTGGGCTCAAACCCCTGGATTTTGGTAAAAAATCCCAAAATTCACATTTTTTTCGTTTTTCCCCCTCCCCCAGCGCTGCTGGCGGGCGCCGGCCCCGGCGAGGACGAGGACCTGAGCAACCTCTGGGCCACGGCCTCGACCTTCATCGTCCTCTTCATCCTCAGCCTCTTCTACAGCGCCACCGTCACCCTCATCAAGGTAACGGAAAAAACCCCAAAATTTTAATTTTTCACCCCAAAATTCCCCTTTTTCGGCCCCAAAATCCCCATTTTCCGTCCTAAAATTCCAATTTTTCTACCTAAAATTCCCATTTTTTGACCCAAAATTCTGATTTTTTGCCCCAAAGTTCCCATTTTTCGTCCCAAAATTCTGATTTTTCAACCTAAAATTCACCTTTTTTGCCCCAAAATTCTCCTTTTTCCACCCAAAATCCTCGTTTTTTGCCCCAAAATCCTCATTTTTGGCCCCAAAATTCCCCTTTTTCCACCCAAAATCCTCATTTTTTGGCCCCGAAATTCCCCTTTTTCTACTCAAAATTCCCATTTTCGCCCTAAAATTCCCATTTTTCACCCCAAATTCCCCTTTTCCACGCAAAATCCTCGGGTTTTGGCCCCAAAATTCCCCTTTTCCGCCCCAAAATTCCAATGTTTCAACCTAAAATTCCCATTTTTTGCCCCAAAATTCCCATTTTTCCCTCCAAAATTCCCCTTTTTTTCCCCCAAATTCAAATTTTTCAACCCAAAATTCAAATTTTTGACCCCAAATTCCCTTTTCCACCCAAAATCCTCGTTTCTTGCCCCAAACCCTCTTTTTTGACCCAAAATTCCCTTTTTCGACCCAAAATTCTTTCCACCCCAAATTCCCCCTTTTCATCCCAAAATTCCGATTTTTGACCCAAAATTCCCATTTTTCCACCCAAAATTCCCCTTTTTCCGCCCCAAAATTCTGATTTTTCAACCTAAAATTCCCATTTTTCACCCCAAATTCCCCTTTTTTTGCCCCAAAATTCCCCTTTTTCCACCCAAAATTCTGATTTTCCCCCAAATTCCCTTTTTTTAACCCAATTTTTCTTTTTTTTTTCTCCCTTTCCAGGTGAAATGACCCAAATCCCGAGGATTTCGCCCAAAATCCGGCGCCGCTTCCCTCTCCTTGTAAATATTCCCAAAAAATCCCAAAAAATTC
>WQNJ02000499.1:0-63040 GCA_016584745.2 Phylloscopus trochilus trochilus | reverse complement strand
GGAGATTTGGGGAGATTTGGGGGGATTTGGGGGGGGATTTGGGGGGAATTTGGGGGGATTTGGGGGGATTTGGGGAGATTTGGGGAAATTTGGGGGGATTTTGGGTGGATTTGGGGGGGATTTGGGGGGATTGGGGAGATTTGGGGGGATTTGGGGAGATTTGGGGAGATTTGGGGAGATTTGGGGGGATTTGGGGGGATTTGGGGAGATTTGGGGGAGATTTGGGGGATTGGGGGAGATTTGGGGGAGATTTGGGGGGGATTTTGGGGAGATTTGGGGGGATTTGGGGGAGATTTGGGGAGATTTGGGGGGGATTTTGGGGAGATTTGGGGGGATTTGGGGAGATTTGGGGGAATTTGGGGAGATTTGGGGAGATTTGGGGGGAATTTGGGAAGATTTGGGGGGATTTGGGGGGATTTTGGGAGATTTTGGGAGATTTGGGGGGGATTTGGGGAGATTTTGGGGGAGATTTGGGGGGAATTGGGGGAGATTTGGGGAGATTTGGGGAGATTTGGGGAGATTTGGGGGAGATTTGGGAGGGATTTTGGGAGATTTGGGGGGATTTGGGGAGATTTGGGGAGATTTGGGGGATTTTTAGGGTTTTGGGGATTTTTGGGGATTTTTGGAGGTTTTTGGGGTGGGTGGTTTGGGGTTTCCAGCTGATTTTTGGGGAATTTCTGAGCTTTTTTGGGGTTTTTTTGGTGTTTTTCTGGAGGTTTTGGGAGGGGGGTTTGGGGCATTTTTGGGGAATTTTGGGAGAAATTTCCAGGAAATTTTGGCGGAATTTTTGGAGAATTTTTGGGGAATTTTGGAGATTTTTTTTTGTGGGATTTTGGGAGGATTTGGTGATTTTTTTGGACAACTTTTGTGGAGGATTTTGGTGCCTTTTTGGAAATTTTGGGGCGAATTTTTTGCAGAATTTTTTGCAGAATTTTTGGGATTTTTTTTGATGGATTTTTATGGAATTTTGCAGAATTTTGGGGAATTTTGTGGGATTTTGCAGAATTTGGAGATTTTTTTTTTGGCAGATATTTTGGGGATTTTTACAGGATTTGAGGGATTTTTTTGAAGATTCCTGTGGGATTTTTGCAGATTTTTGAGGAATTTTTTCATTGCAGATTTTTGTGGAATTTTGCAGAATTTTGGGGAATTTTGTGGGATTTTTTGCAGAATTTTGGGAATTTTGTGGATTTTTTTTGGGATTCTGGCAGAATTTTGAGGATTTATTACCAATTTTGGGGGGATTTTTTCAGAATTTGGGGGATTTTTGTGGGATTTTTTGCAGGATTTTGGGAGGATTTGGAGATTTTCTTGGACAACCTTTGTGGAGGATTTTGGTGCCTTTTTGGAAATTTTGAGGCGAATTTTTTGGCAGATTTTTGGGGAATTTTGTGGATTTTTTGCAGAATTTTGGGGGAAATTTTGCAGATTTTTGCAGGATTTTCTCAGAATTTTGGGGATTTTTAAAAGAACTTTGGGGAATTTTTTTGTGGAATTTTGCAGAATTTTGGGGAATTTTGTGGGATTTTTGCAGAATTTGGGGATTTTTTGGAAGATTTCTGTGGGGTTTTTGCAAGAATTTTGAGGAATTTTTTACGGATTTTTGTGGAATTTTGCAGAATTTTTTGGGAATTTTGTGGGATTTTTGCAGAATTTGGAGGTTTTTTGCAGATATTTTAGGGATTTTTACAGGATTTGGGGGAAATTTTTTTGCACATTTTTGAGGAATTTTTGCGGGATTTCCTCAGAATTTTGAGGATTTTTAAAGAACTTCGGGGATTTTTTTACAGATTTTTGTGGAATTTTGCCGAATTTTGGGAAATTTTGTGAGATTTTTGCAGAATTTGGGGATTTTGGGGGATATTTTGCGGATTTTTGTGGCGTTTTTTCCAAATTTGGGAGATTTTTGCAGATTTTTGTGGGATTTTGGCAGAATTTTGAGGAATTTTTTGTGGGAGTTTTGCAGAATTTTGAGGAATTTTTTGTGGGAGTTTTTGCAGAATTTTGTGGATTTTTTGTGGGATTTTTGCAGAATTTTGAGGAATTTTTTGTGGGATTTTTGCAGAATTTTGAGGAATTTTTGGTGGGAATTTTGCAGAATTTTGAGGAATATTTGGTGGGAATTTTGCAGAATTTGAGGAATTTTTTTGTGGGATTTTTGCAGAATTTTGAGGAATTTTTTGTGGGAATTTTGCAGAATTTTGAGGAATTTTTTGTGGGATTTTGGCAGAATTTTGTGGAATTTTTGTGGGATTTTTGCAGAATTTCGAGGAATTTTTTGTGGGATTTTTGCAGAATTTTGAGGAATTTTTGGTGGGATTTTTTGCAGAATTTCGAGGAATTTTTTGTGGGAGTTTTGCAGAATTTTGAGGAATTTTTGTGGGATTTTTGCAGAATTTTGAGGAATTTTTTGTGGGATTTTTGCAGAATTTTGAGGAATTTTTTTGTGGGATTTTTGCAGAATTTCGAGGAATTTTTTGTGGGATTTTTGCAGAATTTCGAGGAATTTTTTGTGAGAAATTTTGAGGAATTTTTGTGGGATTTTTGCAGAATTTTGTGAAATTTTTTGTGGGATTTTTGCAGAATTTCGAGGAATTTTTGGTGGGATTTTTGCAGAATTTTGTGGAATTTTTTGTGTGATTTTGCAGAATTTTGTGGAATTTTTTGTGGGATTTTGGCAGAATTTTGAGGAATTTTCCCCGGATTTTCTGACACAATTCCTCTTGGTTTTTTCCTGACCATTTTTTTTGTTGTTTTTCGCAATTTTTTTTCCCAAAATTCCCCAAATTTTCCCCCAAATTTCTCCCCCCAGGTACCTGGAGGAGGTCGGCTACAGCGACACCATCCTGGACATGCGCTCACAGGCGCCTGCGCGCGCTGCTGGGCCGGGGCAGCGCGGGAAACCCCGGAAACGCGGGAAACCCCGGAAACGCGGGAAACCCCGGCGTTACCGCGGGAAACCCCGGCGTTACCGCGGGAAACCCCGGAAACGCGGGAAACCCCGGCGTTACGCGGGAAACCCCGGAGTTATGGCGGGAAACCCCGGAGTTATGGCGGGAAACCCCGGAGTTATGGCGGGAAACCCCGGATTTATGGCGGGAAACCTCGGAATTAGCGCGGGGAAACCCCGGAAACGCGGAATCCCCCCGGGAATTCTGGCGGGAAAACCCCCGGGGAAGCCCCGGGAGCCCCCCCCTCCCCTCCCCCCGCTGCCGCCGAGTCCGCTGCTGCTGCGCCGGATCGAGGAGCAGATCCAGAGGTTTGGCGGGAATTTGGGGGAATTTTGGGGATTTGAGAGGGTTTGGGGTTTTTTTGGGGATTTTTTGGGAATTTTTAGGGAGTTCTTGGGTGGGATTTGGGGTCGCTTTTCCGTTTTTTTTTGGTGTTTTTCTCCTGGAATTTGGGGAATTCCGGGGATTTGGGGTTTTCGGGGGAATTTTTTGGGGTGGGATTTGGGGGAATTTGGGCGATTTTTAGGGGTTTTTTTTATGGAATTTTTGGGGGTTTTTTCCTGGGATTGGGGGAATTTCGAGGATTTGGGGGTTTTTCTAAGAATTTTTTGGGGATTTTGGGGGGTTGGGGTGGGATTTGGGGTTTTTGAGTGGGGCTTGGGGGAATTTTTGGGGGAATTTTTCAGGGGGTTTTGGGATGGGGTTGGGATTTGGGGGGGGGGAGGATTTTGGGGGGAAATTTTGGGGGTTTTTTTTGGGAATTTTTGGGAGGATTTGGGCGTTTTCTTGGCCATTTTTGAGGGGGTTTTTGCTGATTTTGGGCTTTTTCCCGCTGATTTTTGGGGAGTTTTTTGGCAATCTCGGGGGGTGTTTTTGGGAACTTTTGGGGGAGTTTTGGGCGGAATTTCGGATTTTTTGGGGAACTTTTGGGGTTTTTTTTTTGGGGAGATTTTGAAGGGGGTTTTTTGGCAATTTTTGGGAGGGTTTGGGGGTTTTCTCAGCAACTTTTGGGGTTTTTTTTCTCTGGGATTGGGGGAATTTCGGGGATTTTTGGGGGATTTTTGGGGATTTTTGGGATTTTTTCAGAAACTTTTTGGGGGGGTTCGGGGTGGGGATTTGGGGGTTTTTTTGGGCAATTTTGGGGGGGATTTTTTAGGAATATTTGGGGTTGGATTTTCAGGGGTTTTGAGGAAAATTTGGGGTTTTTCACCTCGAATTTGGGGCTTTTTGGGCAATCCAGGGACCCCCTGGGGAATTTGGGGGTTTTTTTGGGAATTTTGGGGTGTTTGGGGAGTTCTGTGAACTTGCGGGTTTCTCTGGGAGGTTTTGGGGGTTTTTTTGGAATTTTTCGTAGGGTTTTGGGCGGGATTTGGGATTTTTGGGGTTTTTTTCTGAGATTTGGGGGTTTTTGGCAATTTTGGGGGGGGTTGAGTGGGTTTTGGGGGATTTTTGGGGGTTTTTGGGGAGATTTTTGAGGGTGTTTTTTTTGGCAATTTTGGGGTTTTTTTTCATGGGATTGGGGGAATTTCGGGGGATTTGGGGTTTCTGGGGGAATTTTTTGGGGATTTTTGGGTGGATTTGGGGTTTTCTTGGCAATTTTTGAGGCGTTTTTGCTGATTTTTGGGGCTTTTTCCAGCGATTTTGGGGATTTTTCGTGGTAATTTTGGGGGGCTTTTTTGGGTGGGATTTGGGGGATTTTGGGGGCTTTTTTGGGAATTTTTCTGAGGGGTTTTGGGGTGGGATTTGGATTTTTTGGGTGGAATTTTTGTGGGTTTTTTTTTTGGGGGGGCGTGATTTGGGTTTTTTGGGGAATTCTGGGGTTTTTCTGGAATATTTTGGGGGGATTTTTGGGGGGTGGAGTTTGGAGTTTTTGGGGAATTTTTGGAGGTTTTTTCCTGGGATTTTTTGGGCATTTTGAGGGTTTTGGGGGGGAATTTTTGGGTTTTTTTTTCTGGGATTTGGGGGCTTTTGGGGGGAATTTTTTGGGGGGGTTTTGGGTGGGATTTGGGGTTTTTTAGGGAATTGGGGGCGGTGTCCGGCGTTCGGCGGGATTTTTAGGATTTTTTTCGCATTTTAAAAGGCGTTTTTAGGGGCAGATTGGGGGCGGATTTGGGATTTGCCTGCGGAATTTTTGGGGATTCCCCCTGAAATTTTTGGGGACTTCCTTCCCGTGAGAGTTTCGGATTTCCCTTGGGATTTCTGGGATTTCTGGAATTTTCGGGGTTTTGGGTGGATTTTTTGGCAATTTCGGGGCTTTTTTAGAAGATTTTTTGGGACTTTTCCAGGATTTGGGGGGATTGGAATTTTGGGGATTCCCCCTAAAATTTTGGGGATTTCCCGTGAGAGTTTGGGATTTCTGGGATTTCTCACGGAATTTCGGGGATTTCCCCTAAAATTTGAATTTTCTTTATTTTTTTTCCTCATTTTTCGCCAGAATTTTTAAAATTTTTTTTTAATTTTTTTCCCGATTTTTCCCCCCGATTTTTTTGGGTTTTCCCGCCAGAATTCCCAAAATTTTTAGGGTTTTTTTTTTTGTTGTTTGTGTTTTGCAGGAACGCCGGGAAGGAGGCGGGGCCGGGGCTCAGCCCCTCCCCCCCCGAGGAGGACAGCGACGAGGAGGAGGAGCCCGAGAGCCCCTCCCCCACCCCCGGCCCCGCCCCCGCCCGCCGGGGGGCAAAGGTCAGCCAGCCCCAAAAATTCCCAAAATTCCCCCAAAATTCCCGGGATTTTAGGGGATTTGGGGAGGTTTTGGGGCGTTTGGGGGAGGATTTTTGGAGATTTTTGGGGAATTTTGGGGGTTTTTAGGGAATTCTGGGTGGATTTTTGGGCCATTTGGGGGCTTTTTTGAGATTTTTGGGGAATTTTTGGGGATTTTGGGGCGATTTTTGGAAGAGTTTTGGGACATTTCGGGGCCCTTCTGGAGGATTTGGGGGATTTTTAGGGGATTTGAGGAGATTGAAGAGGATTTTTGAGGGGTTTTGGAGAGGATTTTCCAAGAGTTTTGGGGAAATTTTGGGGGGTTTTGGGGTTTTTTAGTGGATTTTGGGGCGATTTTTAGAAGATTTTTGGGGAGATTTTGAGGCTGTTTGGGGAATTTTTAGGGAATTTGGGGGATTGGAGAGGATTTTTTGGGGGGTTTGGGGGAATTTTTTGATTTTGGGGGGTTTTGGGGTTTTTTGGTGGATTTTGGGGGATTTGGGGCGATTTTTAGAAGATTTTTGGGAATTTTCGAGGCTGTTTGGGGGATTTGGGGCAATTTGGGGGGATTGGAGAGAATTTTGGGGAAATTTTTTTGCTTTGGGGGGGTTTGGGGAGGATTTTTGGAGATTTTGGGGGAATTTTCGGGATTTTGGGGGAATTTTTGGGGTTTTGGGGGGGTTTTTTTGGTGGATTTTGGGGGATTTTTGGGTGAGTTTTAGAAGATTTTGGGGAGTTTTAGGGGCTCTTTTCGGGGATTTGAGGGGATTGAAGGGGATTTTTTGGGGGATTTTTTGGTTTTTGGGGGATTTTTTGGGGGTTTTGGGGAGGATTTTTTGAGATTTTTAGGGAACTTTTGGGGTTTTTGGGGAATTTTCGGGGTTTTGGGTGGATTTTTGGGCAATTTCGGGGCTTTTTTAGAAGATTTTTTTGACTTTTCCCGGATTTGGGGGGATTGGGGAGGATTTTGAGGGAGTTTTTGGGGAAGTTTTTTGGTTTGGGGGGAATTTTTCGGAGATTTTTGGGGCATTTGAGGGGATTTGGGGGATTTTTAGAAGATTTTGGGGAGATTTCGAGGCTGTTTGGGGAATTTTTAGGGAATTTGGGGGATTGAAGAGGATTTTTTGGGGGTTTTGGGGAATTTTTGGGGGGTTTTGGGGTTTTTTAGTGGATTTTGGGGCGATTTTTAGAAGATTTTGGGGAATTTTCGAGGCTGTTTGGGGGATTTGGGGCAATTTTAGGGGATTTGGGGGGATTGGAGAGAATTTGGGGGAATTTTTTTGCTTTGGGGAGGATTTTTGGAGATTTTGGGGGAATTTTCGGGGTTTTGGGGAGGTTTTTTGGTGGATTTTTTGGGATTTTTGGGTGAGTTTTAGAAGATTTTGGGGAGTTTTAGGGGCTCTTTTTGGGGATTTGAGGGGATTGAAGGGGATTTTTGGGGGGGATTTTTTGGTTTTTGGGGGATTTTTTGGGGGTTTTGGGGAGGATTTTTTGAGATTTTTAGGGAACTTTTGGGATTTTGGGGGAATTTTTGGGCAATTTCGGGGCTTTTTTAGAAGATTTTTGGGACTTTTCCAGGATTTGGGGGGATTGGAGAGGATTTTGAAGGAGTTTTTGGGGAGGTTTTTTCGTTTGAGGGGAATTTTTTGGAGATTTTTGGGGCTTTTGAGGGGATTTGGGGGATTTTTAGAAAATTTTGGGGAGATTTTGAGGCTGTTTGGGGGATTTTTAGGGGATTTTGGGGATTGGAGAGGATTTTTTGGGGGGTTTGGGGGAATTTTTTGGTTTCGGGGGGTTTTGGGGTTTTTTAGTGGATTTTGGGGCGATTTTTAGAAGATTTTTGGGGATTTTCGAGGCTGTTTGGGGGATTTGGGGCAATTTCAGGGGATTTGGGGGGAATTTTTAGGTTTTAGGGGAGTTTGGGGTGAATTTTTGGAGATTTTAGGCAATTTGGGGGAATTTTGGGGGTTTGGGGTGGGGTTTAGGGGATTTCCAGCGGATTTGGGGCCATTTTTAGAAGATTTGGGGGAGTTTTAGGGGCTCATTTGGGGGATTTTTAGGGGATTTGGGGAATTTTTTGGTTTCAGGGGGATTTTGGGGAGGATTTTTCGAGATTTTTGGGGAATTTTCAGGGTTTTTTCACGGGTTTTTGGGGAATTTTTGGGCGATTTTACAAAGATTTTGGGGAGTTTTCGAGGCTGCTCGAGGGATTTGGGGGATTTGGGAGTTTTGTCCTTTTCTGTCCCAGTTTTGTCCCTTTTTTCCCATTTTTGCTCCTTTTTGTCTTTTTTTTTGTCCCTTTCTGTCCCTTTTTGTCTCACTTTTCCCATTTTTGTCCCATTCCTGCCCCATTTTTGCTCCTTTTTCCCCACTTTTGTCCCTTTTTCGTCCCTTTCTGTCCCATTTTTGCCCATTTTTGCTTGGTTTTGTCTTTTTTGTCCATTTCTGTCCCATTTTTGTTCGTTTTTTCCTCTTTCTGCCCCATTTCTGTCCCTTTCTGTCCCATTTTTACTCCTTTTTTTCCGTTTTTGCTTGTTTTTGTCTTTTTTTGCTTGTTTTTGTCTTGTTTTGCCCATTTCTGTCCCATTTTTGCCCCTTTTTCCCATTTTTGCCCCTTTTTCCCATTTTTGCTTGTTTTTGTCTTTTTTTGCTTGTTTTTGTCTTTTTTTTGTCCCATTTCTGCCTTATTCTTGTCCTTTTCTGTCCCATTTTCCCCATTTCTGCCCCATTTTTGCTCCTTTTTCCCCATTTTTGTCCCTTTTTCGTCCCTTTCTGTCCCACTTTTGCCCCTTTTTTCCCATTTTTGCTTGTTTTTGTCTTTTTTTGTCCATTTCTGTCCCATTTTTGTTCGTTTTTTCCTCTTTCTGCCCCATTTCTGCCCCATTTTTGCTCCTTTCTCCCCATTTTCGCCCCATTTTTGCTCCTTTTTCCCCATTTTTGTCCATTTCTGCCCCATTTTTGCTCTTTTTTCCCCTTTTTTGTCCCATTTTTCCCATTTCTGTCCCATTTTTGCTCCTTTTCCCCCATTTTTTCCCCATTTTTCCCCCATTTCTGCCCCATTTTTGCTCCTTTTCCCCATTTTTCCCGTTTCTTTCCCCGTTTCTGTTCCCTTTGCCCCCCCCGGTGCCCCCCGTGACCCCTGACCCCTGACCCCTGACCCCGCCTGTCCCCAGGGTGTCCCCGAGGTCCCCGAGGATGAGGACGATGAGGATGAGGAGGATGAAGATGAGGATGAGGATGAGGATGAGGAGGACTCCGAGGATGCCCTGGGGGAGTTCGACTTCCTGGGGACACCTGGGGACATCAGAGGTGAGCTGGGGACACCTGGGGACACCTGGGGACACCTGGGGACATCAGAGGTGAGCTGGGGACACCTGGGGGACACCTGGGGGACACCTGGGGACACCTGGGGGACACCTGGGTTGAGCTTGGGACACCTGGGGACACCTGGGGACACCTGGGGACATCAGAGGTGAGCTGGGGACACCTGGGGACAGCTGGGGACACCTTGGGGACAGCTGGGGACATCAGAGGTGAGCTGGGGACACCTGGGCACACCTGGGGACACCTGGGGGACACCTGGGGGACACCTGGGGACACCTGGGGACACCTGGGGACACCTTGGGGACACCTGGGGACATCAGAGGTGAGCTGGGGACACCTGGGGGACACCTGAGGGACACCTGGGGGACACCTGGGGACACCTTGGGGACACCTGGGGACACCTTGGGGACATCAGAGGTGAGCTGGGGACACCTGGGGGGCACCTGGGGACACCTTGGGGACATCAGAGGTGAGCTGGGGACACCTGGGGGACACCTGGGGGACACCTGGGTTGAGCTTGGGACACCTGGGGACACCTGGGGACAGCTGGGGACATCAGAGGTGAGCTGGGGACACCTGGGCACACCTGGGGACACCTGGGGGACACCTGGGGGACACCTGGGGACACCTGGGGACACCTGGGGACATCAGAGGTGAGCTGGGGACACCTGGGGGACACCTGAGGGACACCTGGGGGACACCTGGGGACACCTTGGGGACACCTGGGGACACCTTGGGGACATCAGAGGTGAGCTGGGGACACCTGGGGGGCACCTGGGGACACCTGGGGACATCAGAGGTGAGCTGGGGACACCTGGGAGACACCTGGGGACACCTGGGCACACCTGGGCACACCTGGGGACACCTGGGGGACACCTGGGGACACCTGGGGGATACCTGGGGACACCTGGGGACACCTGGGGGACACCTGGGGACATCAGAGGTGAGGTGGGGACACCTGGGGGACACCTGGGGACATCAGAGGTGAGCTGGGGACACCTGGGGACACCTGGGGGACACCTGGGGACATCAGGGGTGAGCTGGGGACACCTGGGGGACACCTGGGGATACCTGGGGACACCTGGGGGATACCTGGGGGACATCAGAGGTGAGATGGGGACACCTTGGGGACACCTGGGGATAGCTGGGGACACACCTGGGCACACCTGGGGCCACACGCTGTCCCCCCGCCGCTGTCCCAGGGAGCCACCGGTGCCACCTGCGGGACGGGGAGCTGGCGCCAGCGCGGCCACCGGGGCCACTGCGGCCACCACAAGGTAGGGACACACCTGGGACACCTGGGTGGGACACCTGTGTCACCTGTGTGACAGCTGTCTGTGTCACCTGTGTCACCTGTGCGTGTCACCTGGGTGTGTCACCTGTGTCATCTCTGTCACTTGAGAGGTCTCTTGTGTCCCCAAGGCCACCTTGGTGTCACTGTCCCCAATGTCCCCAATGTCCCCAATGTCCCCGCTGTCCCCTCTGTCCCCTCTGTCCCCAGTGTCCCCAATGTCCCCACTGTCCCCAATGTCCCCAATGTCCCCTCTGTCCCCAATGTCCCCAATGTCCCCTCTGTCCCCATTGTCCCCAATGTCCCCTCTGTCCCCAATGTCCCCAATGTCCCCTCTGTCCCCTCTGTCCCCTCTGTCCCCAATGTCCCGTCTGTCCCCTCTGTCCCCAAAGTCCCCACTGTCCCCAATGTCCCCAGTGTCCCCTCTGTCCCCAGTGTCCCCAATGTCCCCAGTGTCCCCTCTGTCCCCACTGTCCCCACTGTCCCCTCTGTCCCCAATGTCCCCACTGTCCCCACTGTCCCCTCTGTCCCCACTGTCCCCTCTGTCCCCAATGTCCCCACTGTCCCCACTGTCCCCACTGTCCCCTCTGTCCCCTCTGTCCCCAATGTCCCCTCTGTCCCCTCTGTCCCCATGTCCCCAATGTCCCCTCTGTCCCCACTGTCCCCAATGTCCCCAATGTCCCCACTGTCCCCTCTGTCCCCACTGTCCCCACTGTCCCCACTGTCCCCACTGTCCCCAATGTCCCCAATGTCCCCACTGTCCCCAATGTCCCCAATGTCCCCTCTGTCCCCACTGTCCCCTCTGTCCCCAATGTCCCCTCTGTCCCCTCTGTCCCCATGTCCCCAATGTCCCCTCTGTCCCCAATGTCCCCAATGTCCCCTCTGTCCCCACTGTCCCCTCTGTCCCCAATGTCCCCTCTGTCCCCTCTGTCCCCATGTCCCCAATGTCCCCTCTGTCCCCAATGTCCCCACTGTCCCCACTGTCCCCACTGTCCCCACTGTCCCCTCTGTCCCCAATGTCCCCAATGTCCCCCATGTCCCCACTGTCCCCACTGTCCCCAATGTCCCGTCTGTCCCCTCTGTCCCCAATGTCCCCTCTGTCCCCTCTGTCCCCAATGTCCCCAGTGTCCCCTCTCTCTGTCCCAGCGCTCCCGGCCCTGGACGGCCTCGGGGACCTGGCGGAGCTGTCGGTGACAAACGACGGTGACAGCGGCGACGTGAGTGACAGCGGGACCCGGCCGGGGGAGGGGCACGGGGGGTCCCCGAGTGCCACCACCCCCAGAGTGTCCCCAGAGTGTCCCCAGGGTGTCCCCAGAGTGTCCCCAGGGTGTCCCCAGGGTGTCCTCGAGTGCCACCACGGTCCCGTTCACCCTCAATGTCCCCAGGTGCCACCACCCCCTCAGTGTCCCCAGAGGGTCCCCATGTCCCCAAGTGCCACCATGTGCCCATATCTCAGTGTCCCCAGGTGTCCCCAAGTGCCACCATCCCCCAGAGTGTCCCCAGCGTGTCCCCAAGTGCCACCATCCCCCAGAGTGTCCCCAGGTGTCCCCAAGTGCCACCATCCCCAGAGTGTCCCCAGGGTGTCCCCGAGTGCCACCACGGTCCCGTTCACCCTCAATGTCCCCAGGTGCCACCACAGTGTCCCCAGAGGGTCCCCATGTCCCCAAGTGCCATCATGTGCCCTTATCTCAGTGTCCCCAGCGTGTCCCCAAGTGCCACCATCCTCCAGAGTGTCCCCAGCGTGTCCCCAAGTGCCACCATCCCCAGAGTGTCCCCAGCATGTCCCCAAGTGCCACCATCCCCAGAGTGTCCCCAGCGTGTCCCCAAGTGCCACCATCCTCCAGAGTGTCCCCGGGTGTCCCCGAGTGCCACCATCCCCCAGAGTGTCCCCAGCATGTCCCCAAGTGCCACCATCCCCCAGAGTGTCCCCGGGTGTCCCCAGGTGCCACCATCCCCAGAGTGTCCCCAGCATGTCCCCAAGTGCCACCATCCCCCAGAGTGTCCCCGGGTGTCCCCAGGTGCCACCATCCCCTGGAGTGTCCCCAGCATGTCCCCAAGTGCCACCATCCCCCAGAGTGTCCCCGGGTGTCCCCAGGTGCCATCCCCTGTGTCACAGGTGCGGTTGCACACCTGGTGGCCTCACCTGTCCCTGCGTGCCCACCTGGACGCCGTGTGCGCCCCAGCCCAGGGTGTCCCCAGCGTGTCCCCAGGGTGTCCCCAGGGTGTCCCCAGGTGTCCCCAGGGTGTCCCCGGCTGCCACCCCCCGTGTCCCAGGTGTGGCTGTCCCGCAGGTGCGGCTGGCCGCGGAGCAGAGGCACACCTGGCGGCCTCACCTGTGTCTCCGTGCACACCTGGACGCCGTGTGGGCGCTGGCCCAGGGTGTCCCCAGGGTGTCCCCAAGTTGTCCCCAGGGTGTCCCCAGGTGTCCCCCCCCGTGTCCCAGGTGTGGCTGTCCTGCAGGTGCGGCTGGCCCCGGAGCACACGCACACCTGGCGGCCTCACCTGTCCCTGTGTGCCCACCTGGACGCTGTCCATGCCCTGGCCCAGGGTGTCCCCAGGTGCTATGCCCTGTGTCACAGGTGTGGCTGACCCCGGAGCACACCTGGCGGCCGCACCTATCCCTGCACAGCCACCTGGACGCCGTGTGCGCCCCAGCCCAGGGTGTCCCCAGGGTGTCCCCAGGGTGTCCCCAGGTGTCCCCAGGGTGTCCCCAGGTGTCCCCAGCTGTCCCCAGGGTGTCCCCAGAGTGTCCCCAGGGTGTCCCCGGATGTCCCCGGGTGTCCCCCCCCATGTCCCAGGTGTGGCTGTCCCGCAGGTGCGGCTGGCCCCGGAGCAGAGGCACACCTGGCGGCCGCACCTGTGTCTCCGTGCGCACCTGGATGCCGTGTGCGCCCCAGCCCAGGGTCTCCAGGGTGTCCCCAGGGTGTCCCCAGGGTGTCCCCAGGGTGTCCCTGCCCCGTGTCCCAGGTGTGGCTGTCCCGCAGGTGCGGCTGGCCGCGGAGCAGAGGCACACCTGGCGGCCTCACCTGTGTCTCCGTGCTCACCTGGACGCCGTGCGGGCTTTGGCCCAGGGTGTCCCCAGGGTGTCCCCGGGTGTCCCCCCCCAGTGTCCCAGGTGTGGCTGTCCCGCAGGTGCGGCTGGCCGCGGAGCAGAGGCACACCTGGCGGCCTCACCTGTGTCTCCGTGCGCACCTGGACGCCGTGCGGGCTCTGGCCCAGGGTCCCCAGGGTGTCCCCAGAGTGTCCCCAGGGTGTCCCCAGGGTGTCCCCAGGGTGTCCCCAGGGTGTCCCCGGGTGTCCCCCGCCGTGTCCCAGGTGTGGCTATCCCGCAGGTGCGGCTGGCCGCGGAGCAGAGGCACACCTGGCGGCCTCACCTGTGTCTCCGTGCGCACCTGGACGCCGTGCGGGCTCTGGCCTTCCTGCCCGGCGCCCCCGCCCTGGTGACGGCCTCCGAGGACGCCACCCTGCGGCTGTGGGACCTGCAGGGGGCGCTGCGCCCCGCCAGGTGGGGACAGCGACAGGGACAGGGACAGCGACAGGGACAGGGGACAGGGGACAGGGACAGGGACAGGGGACAGGGACAGGGACAGGGACAGGGACATTGGGGGACACAGGGACAGGGACAGGGGACAGGGACATGGGGGGGACAGGGACACGGGGGGGGGGACAGGGACATTGTGGGGGGGACAGGGACATGGGGGGGGACAGGGACATTGGGGGGGGGACAGGGACATGGGGGGGGACAGGGACATTGGGGGGGGGACAGGGACAGGGGACAGGGACACTGGGGGGAGGGACGGGGACAGGGACATGGGGACACTGGGGGGACAGGGATAGGGACACCGGGGGGGGGGGGGGGGGGACAGGGACAGGGGACAGGGACACGGGGGGGGACAGGGTAACGGGGGTGGGACAGGGACAGGGACACAGGGACAGTGACGGGGGGACACCACAGGGTGACACCACAGGGTGACACGGGGTGACAGTGGGTGGCACAGGGTGACAGAGGGAGGGGCTGGCACAGGATGGCACAGGGTGACAGTGGGTGGCACAGGGTGACATGGGATGACAGAGGGTGACAGTAGGTGACAGAGGGTGACAGTGGGTGGCACAGGGTGACACAGGGTGGCATGGTGACAGAGGGAGGGGCTGGCACAGGGTGACAGTAGGTGGCACAGGGTGACACAGGGTGACACAGGGTGGCACAGGGTGGCACAGGGTGACAGTGGGTGGCACAGGGTGACAGTGGGTGACAGTGGGTGACAGTGGGTGGCACACGGAGGGGCTGGCACAGGGTGGCACAGGGTGACAGTGGGTGGCACAGGGTGGCACAGGGAGGGGCTGGCACAGGGTGACACAGGGTGACACAGGGTGACACAGGGTGACAGTGGGTGGCACAGGGTGACACAGGGTGACAGTGGGTGGCACAGGGTGGCACAGGGAGGGGCTGGCACAGGGTGACACAGGGTGGCACAGGGTGACACAGGGTGACAGTGGGTGGCACAGGGTGGCACAGGGAGGGGCTGGCACAGGGTGACACAGGGTGGCACAGGGTGACACAGGGTGACAGTGGGTGGCACAGGGTGACAGTGGGTGACAGTGGGTGGCACAGGGTGGCACAGGGTGGCACAGGGAGGGGCTGGCGCTGCCGTTGTCACCGTTGTCACCGGGGTTTGTCACCTGTGTTCCCTCAGGAGCGCGGCGCTGGACGTGGAGCCGGTGTACGCCTTCCGCGGGCACAGGTGGGTCACGGGGTCACCTGGGGGTCACGGGGTCACCTGGGGGTCACTGCAGGGTCACCGGTGTACGCCTTCCATGGGCACAGGTGGGTCACGGGGTCACCTGGGGGTCACCTGGGGGTCACGGGGTCACCTAGGGGTCACTGCAGGGTCACCGGTGTACACCTTCTGCGGGCACAGGTGGGTCACCGGGGTGGGGTCATGGGGTCACCTGGGGGTCACCGAAATGTCACCTGGGTGTCACCAGAGTGTCACTGCAGTGTCACCTCTCTGTCACCTGTTTGTCACCTTCAGCGTTATGTCAGTGTCACCTCCTTGTCACCTTCAGTGTCACCTGGGTGTCCCATGAGTGTCACCTCCCTGTCCCATTCAGTGCCAGCTCTTTGTCACCTCCCTGTCACCTTCAGTGCCACCTCAAGGTGACATCGCTGTCACCTGGGTCACTCTGGCCCTGTCCCAGGGCCCCGTGCTGGCGGTGGCGGGAGGTGACACAGGTGTGACACAGGTGGCACAGGTGTGACACAGGTGTGACAGGTGACACAGGTGACCCAGGTGTGACACAGGTGTGACGCAAGTGTGACGCAGGTGTGACACATTTGTGACGCAGGTGTGACATGGGTGATCCAGGTGTGACACAGGTGGCACAGGTGTGACACAGGTGGCACAGGTGACACAGGTGTGACACAGGTGTTACAGGTGGCACAGGTGTGACACAGGTGGCACAGGTGTGACACAGGTGCGACACAGGTGCGACACAGGTGTGACACAGGCGTGACACAGGCGTGACACAGGTGTGACCCAGGTGTGACATGGGTGACCCAGGTGTGACCCAGGTGTGACACAGGTGTGACACAGGTGTGACACAGGTGACACAGGTGTGACACAGGTGTGACACAGGTGTTATAGGAGACACAGGTGTGACGCAGGTGTGACACAGGTGTGACACAGATGTGGCACAGGGGTGACCCAGGTGTGACCCAGGTGGCACAGGTGTGACACAGGTGATCCAGGTGTGACACAGGTGTGACACAGGTGTGACACAGGTGATCCAGGTGTGACACAGGTGTGACCCAGGTGTGACATGGGTGACACAGGTGTGGCACGGGTGATCCAGGTGTGACACGGGTGACCCAGGTGTGACCCAGGTGTGACACAGAGGTGGCCCGGGTGTGACCCAGGTGTGACCCAGGTGTGACACAGGCGTGACCCAGGTGTGACACAGATGTGACACAGGTGTGACACAGGTGATCCAGGTGTGACACAGGTGGCACAGGTGTGACACATTAGTGACCCAGGTGTGACCCAGGTGTGACCCAGGTGCCCCAGGCGCTGTCACCGAGCTGTGTTTGTCACCCACAGGGGCCCTGTGCTGGCGGTGGCGGTGGCAGGAGGTGACGCAGGTGACCCGGCAGGTGGCCCAGGTGACCCGGCAGGTGGCCCAGGTGACCCGGCAGGTGGCCCAGGTGGCCCAGGTGGCGCCGGGCTGTGCTGCAGTGCCGGGGTGGACGCTCGGATCCGCTGCTGGCGCCTCCCGGGGCTGGACAGCGACCCCTACCAGGGCTACGGTGGGTGGCACCTGGGGACACCTGGGTGACACCTGGGGACAGCGGGGGGCATCTGGGGACACCTGGGGGACACTTGGGGACACCGAGGGACACCTGGGGGGCACCTGGGGGGCACCTGAGGGGACAGCGGGGGGCACCTGGGGACATTGGGGGCACCTGAGGGGACACCTGGGGACACCTGAGGGGACACCTGGGGACAGCGGGGGGCACCTGGGGACATTGGGGGGCACCTGGGGGACACTTGGGGACATTGTGGGGGCATTTGGGGACACCTGGGGACATTAGGGGGACACCTGGGGACATCGGGGGTCACCTGGGGGACACTTGGGGACATCAGCGGATGCCTGGGGGGGCACCTGGGGGCACTTGTGATGGCACCTGGGGACATTGGGGGGACAGCAGGGGGGGCACTGGGAGATTCTGGGGTGGCACCCAGGGACACTTGGGGGACACCTGGGGACATCTGGGAACACCTGGGGACATCGAGGGGCACTTGGGGACATTGCGGTGGCATTTGGGGACACCTGGGGTGGCACTTGGGGACACTTGGGGTGGCACCTGGGGGGCACTTGGGGACATCAGGGTGGTACCTGGGGACATCGAGGAGCACTTGGGGACATTGGGGGGGCACCTGGGTACACCTGGGGACACCTGGGGGGCACCTGGGGACAGCGGGGGGCATCTGGGGACATCGAGGAGCACTTGGGGACATTGGGGTGGCATTTGGGGACACTTGGGGTGGTACCTGGGGACACTTGGGGTGGTACCTGGGGACACCTGGGGACATCGAGGGGCACTTGGGGACATCGGGGGTTTGGTGGCAGTGGGGCTGTGGTGGCACTTGGGGACATCGGGGTGTCCCCAGACCCGGGGTTGCTCTGTGGTGTCCTCACGGGCCGTGGTGGCACTGGGGACACTTGGGGACATCGGGGGTTTGGTGGCAGTGGGGGTGCGGTGGCACTTTGGGGACATCGGGCTGTGGTGGCACTTGGGGACATCGGGGTGTCCCCAGAGCCGGGGTTGCCCCGTGATGTCCCCACGGGCCGTGGTGGCACTGGGGACACGGTGACAGTGCCACCGCTGATGTCCCCGTGTCCCCAGACCCGGCGGTGCTGGCCGCTGTCCTGGACGGGCACTCGGACGCCGTCTGGGCGCTGACCTTTGACCCGGCCGGGCGGCTCCTGGCGTCCTGCTCGGCCGACGGCTCCGTGCGCCTGTGGGAGCCCCGGCGGGGACACACCTGTCTGAGCGTGCTGGGCATTGGGGACACAGGTGAGCCCTGGGACACACCTGGGGGCATGGGGACACACCTGTCTGAGCGTGCTGGGCATTGGGGGACACAGGTGAGCTCTGGGGACACACCTGTCTGAGCGTGCTGGGCATTGGGGGACACAGGTGAGCTCTGGGGACACACCTGTCTGAGCGTGCTGGGCATTGGGGACACAGGTGAGCTCTGGGGACACACCTGTCTGAGCGTGCTGGGCATTGGGGACACAGGTGAGCCCTGGGGACACACCTGGGACACACCTGTCTGAGCGTGCTGGGCACTGGGGACACAGGTGAGCTCTGGGGACACACCTGTCTGAGCGTGCTGGGCACTGGGGACACAGGTGAGCTCTGGGACACACCTGTCTGAGCGTGCTGGGCACTGGGGACACAGGTGAGCTCTGGGACACACCTGGGACACACCTGGGACACACCTGTCTGAGCGTGCTGGGCACTGGGGACACAGGTGAGCTCTGGGACACACCTGGGACACACCTGTCTGAGCGTGCTGGGCGGGGACACAGGTGAGCCATGGGGACACACCTGTCTGAGCGTGCTGGGCACTGGGGACACAGGTGAGCTCTGGGACACACCTGGGACACACCTGGGGCATGGGGACACACCTGGGACACACCTGTCTGAGCGTGCTGGGCATTGGGGACACAGGTGAGCTCTGGGACACACCTGGACACACCTGTCTGAGCGTGCTGGGCATTGGGGACACAGGTGAGCTCTGGGACACACCTGTCTGAGCGTGCTGGGCATTGGGGACACAGGTGAGCCCTGGGGACACACCTGTCTGAGCGTGCTGGGCATTGGGGACACAGGTGAGCTATGGGGACACACCTGTCTGAGCGTGCTGGGCATTGGGGACACAGGTGAGTCCTGGGGACACACCTGTCTGAGCGTGCTGGGCATTGGGGACACAGGTGAGCCATGGGGACACACCTGTCTGAGCGTGCTGGGCATTGGGGACACAGGTGAGCTCTGGGGACACACCTGTCTGAGCGTGCTGGGCACTGGGGACACAGGTGAGCTCTGGGGACACACCTGTCTGAGCGTGCTGGGCATTGGGGACACAGGTGAGCTCTGGGGACACACCTGTCTGAGCGTGCTGGGCATTGGGGACACACCTGGGACACACCTGTCTGAGCGTGCTGGGCATTGGGGACACAGGTGAGCCCTGGGGACACACCTGGGGCATTGGGGACACAGGTGAGCTCTGGGACACACCTGGGACACACCTGTCTGAGCGTGCTGGGCATTGGGGACACAGGTGAGCCCTGGGGACACACCTGTCTGAGCGTGCTGGGCATTGGGGACACAGGTGAGCCATGGGACACACCTGTCTGAGCGTGCTGGGCATTGGGGACACAGGTGAGCTCTGGGGACACCTGGGACACACCTGTCTGAGCGTGCTGGGCACTGGGGACACAGGTGAGCTCTGGGGACACACCTGTCTGAGCGTGCTGGGCACTGGGGACACAGGTGAGCTCTGGGACACACCTGTCTGAGCGTGCTGGGCATTGGGGACACAGGTGAGCCCTGGGGACACACCTGTCTGAGCGTGCTGGGCATTGGGGACACAGGTGAGCCCTGGGGACACACCTGTCTGAGCGTGCTGGGCATTGGGGACACAGGTGAGCCCTGGGGACACACCTGTCTGAGCGTGCTGGGCATTGGGGACACAGGTGAGCTCTGGGACACACCTGTCTGAGCGTGCTGGGCACTGGGGACACAGGTGAGCCCTGGGGACACACCTGGGACACACCTGTCTGAGCATGCTGGGCATTGGGGACACAGGTGAGCCCTGGGACACACCTGTCTGAGCGTGCTGGGCATTGGGGACACAGGTGAGCTCTGGGGACACACCTGTCTGAGCGTGCTGGGCATTGGGGACACAGGTGAGCTCTGGGGACACCTGGGACACACCTGTCTGAGCGTGCTGGGCACTGGGGACACAGGTGAGCTCTGGGGACACACCTGTCTGAGCGTGCTGGGCACTGGGGACACAGGTGAGCTCTGGGACACACCTGTCTGAGCGTGCTGGGCATTGGGGACACAGGTGAGCCCTGGGGACACACCTGTCTGAGCGTGCTGGGCATTGGGGACACAGGTGAGCCCTGGGGACACACCTGTCTGAGCGTGCTGGGCATTGGGGACACAGGTGAGCCCTGGGGACACACCTGTCTGAGCGTGCTGGGAGGGGACACAGGTGAGCTCTGGGGACACACCTGTCTGAGCGTGCTGGGCACTGGGGACACAGGTGAGCTCTGGGACACACCTGTCTGAGCGTGCTGGGCATTGGGGACACAGGTGAGCCCTGGGGACACACCTGGGGGCATGGGGACACACCTGTCTGAGCGTGCTGGGCATTGGGGACACAGGTGAGCTCTGGGGACACCTGGGACACACCTGTCTGAGCGTGCTGGGCATTGGGGACACAGGTGAGCCCTGGGACACACCTGGGACACACCTGTCTGAGCGTGCTGGGCATTGGGGACACAGGTGAGCTCTGGGGACACACCTGTCTGAGCGTGCTGGGCATTGGGGACACAGGTGAGCTCTGGGACACACCTGGGGCATGGAGACACACCTGGGACACACCTGGGGCATTGGGGACACAGCTGGGGCACACCTGGGACACACCTGGGGCACACCTGGGCACATTGGGGACACACCTGGCCCCTTGGTGCCACACCTGTGTAGGTGTCTCACCTGTCCCCTGGCAGAGCACGGGGTCCCCTCAGTGTCTCACCTGTCCCAGGTGTCTCACCTGTCTCACCTGTCCCACCTGTCCCTCTGGCAGAGCACGGTGTCCCCTCAGTGTCTCACCTGTCCCAGGTGTCTCACCTGTCTCACCTGTCCCACCTGTCCCTCTGGCAGAGCAGTGTCCCCAGGTGTCTCACTTGTCCCCTGGCAGAGCACGATGTCCCCTCGGTGTCTCACCTGTCCCCTCACCTGTCCCTGTCTCACCTGTCTCACCTGTCCCTCTGGCAGAGCACGGTGTCCCCTCGGTGTCTCACCTGTCCCAGGTGTCTCACCTGTCTCACCTGTCCCCTGGCAGAGCACGATGTCCTCTCAGTGTCTCACCTGTCCCAGGTGTCTCACCTGTCCGTGTCTCACCTGTCCCCTGGCAGAGCACGATGTCCCCTCAGTGTCTCACCTGTCCCAGGTGTCTCACCTGTCCGTGTCTCACCTGTCCCCTGGCAGAGCACGATGTCCCCTCAGTGTCTCACCTGTCCCAGGTGTCTCACCTGTCCGTGTCTCACCTGTCCGTGTCTCACCTGTCCCTCTGGCAGAACACGGTGTCCCCTCGGTGTCTCACCTGTCCCAGGTGTCTCACCTGTCTGTGTCTCACCTGTCCCCTGGCAGAGCACGGGGTCCCCAGGTGTCTCACCTGTCCCAGGTGTCTCACCTGTCCCACCTGTCTCACCTGTCCCCTGGCAGAGCACGGTGTCCCCTCGGTGTCTCACCTGTCTCACCTGTCTCACCTGTCTCACCTGTCCCCTGGCAGAGCACGATGTCCCCAGGTGTCTCACCTGTCCCAGGTGTCTCACCTGTACCACCTGTCTCATCTGTCCCCTGGCAGAGCACGATGTCCCCAGGTGTCTCACCTGTCCCAGGTGTCTCACCTGTCTCACCTGTCCCCTGGCAGAGCACGGTGTCCCCTCGGTGTCTCACCTGTCCCAGGTGTCTCACCTGTCTCACCTGTCCCAGGTGTCTCACCTGTCTCACCTGTCCCCTGGCAGAGCACGGTGTCCCCTCGGTGTCTCACCTGTCCCAGGTGTCTCACCTGTCCCCTGGCAGAGCACGATGTCCCCAGGTGTCTCACCTGTCTCACCTGTCTCACCTGTCCCCTGGCAGAGCACGATGTCCCCAGGTGTCTCACCTGTCTCACCTGTCTCACCTGTCCCCTGGCAGAGCACGATGTCCCCAGGTGTCTCACCTGTCCCAGGTGTCTCACCTGTACCACCTGTCTCATCTGTCCCCTGGCAGAGCACGATGTCCCCAGGTGTCTCACCTGTCCCAGGTGTCTCACCTGTCCGTGTCTCACCTGTCCCCTGGCAGAGCACGATGTCCCCACCTCGGTGGCCTTTGTCCCTGCCCAGCCAGCGCAGCTCCTGGCCGGCTTCCGCTCCGGTGCCACCGTCCTCTACGACCTGGAGGCCACCAAGGCCACCCTGGTGTCCCCCGGCGGCGGTGAGTGACCCCCCCGTGACCCCCAGGGTCACCTGAACCACCCCAGGGTCACCTGGGGTCACCTGAACCCCCCAAGGGTCACCTGAACCCCCCCCAATGTCCCCAAGGCCACCCTGGTGTCCCCCGGCGGCGGTGAGTGACCCCCCCGTGACCCCCAGGGTCACCTGAACCCCCCCCAAGGGTCACCTGGGGTCACCTGAACCCCCCCCAAGGGTCACCTGGGGTCACCTGAACCCCCCCAGGGTCACCTGAACCCCCCAATGTCCCCAAGGCCACCCTGGTGTCCCCCAGCGGCAGTGAGTGACCTCCCCATGACCCTGAGGGTCACCTGAACCCCCCCCAGGGTCACCTGAACCCCCCAAGGGCCACCTGGGGTCACCTGAACCCCCCCCAGGGGTTACCTGGGGTCACCTGAACCCCCCCCAGGGGTCACCTGAACCCCCCAATGTCCCCAAGGCCACCCTGGTGTCCCCCAGCGGCAATGAGTGACCTCCCCATGACCCCGAGGGTCACCTGAACCCCCCCCAAGGGTCACCTGAACCCCCCAAGGGCCACCTGGGGTCACCTGAACCCCCCCCAGGGGTCACCTGAACCCCCCAATGTCCCCAAGGCCACCCTGGTGTCCCCCAGCGGCAGTGAGTGACCTCCCTGTGACCCCGAGGGTCACCTGAACCCCCCCCAGGGGTCACCTGGACCCCCCCCAATGTCCCCAAGGCCACCCTGGTGTCCCCCGGTGGCGGTGAGTGACCTCCCTGTGACCCCCAGCGTCACCTGAACCCCCCCAGGGTCACCTGAACCCCCCAAGGGTCACCTGGGGTCACCTGAACCCCCCCAGGGGTCATCTGAACCCCCCCCAATGTCCCCAAGGCCACCCTGGTGTCCCCTGGCGGCGGTGAGTGACCTCCCCGTGACCCCGAGGGTCACCTGAACCCCCCCCAAGGGTCACCTGAACCCCCCAAGGGTTACCTGGGGTCACCTGAACCCCCCCCAAGGGTCACCTGGGGTCACCTGAACCCCCCCAGGGCCACCTGAACCCCCCCCCAGGGTCACCTGAACGCCCCCAAGGGTCACCTGGGGTCACCTGAAGTCCCTAGGGGTCACCTGATGTCCCCCAGGTGACCCCTGACCCCCAGGTGACCCCCCGGTGTCCCCGCAGGTGGCCGTGCCCAGGTGAACCAGGTGATCGCCCACCCCTGGCAGCCGCTGAGCATCACGGCCGGCGAGGACCGCGCCATCCGCTACCTGGACACCCGCACGGGTAATTAATGAGTGCTAATTGGGGTAATTAGTGCTGATTGGGGTGATTAGTGCCAGCGAGGACCGCGCCATCCGCTACCTGGACACCCGCACGGGTAATTAATGAGTGCTAATTGGGGTAATTAGTGCTGATTGGGGTGATCAGTGCGCCATCCGCTACCTGGACACCCGCACGGGTAATTAATGAGTGCTAATTGGGGTAATTAGTGCTGATTGGGGGTGATCAGGGATAATTAGTGCTGATTGATTGGGGTAATTAGTGCTGATTGGGGGTGATTAGTGCCAGCGAGGACCGCGCCATCCGCTACCTGGACACCCGCACAGGTAATTAATGAGTGCTAATTAGGGTAATTAGTGCTGATTGGGGGTAATTAGTGCTGATTGGGTGATTAGTGCCAGCGAGGACCGCGCCATCCGCTACCTGGACACCCGCACAGGTGTGTAATTAGCGCTAATTAGGGTAATTAGTGCTGATTGGGGTGATTAGTGCCAGCAAGGACCGCGCCATCCGCTACCTGGACACCTGCACGGGTAATTAATGAGTGCTAATTGGGGTAATTAGTGCTGATTGGAGTGATTAGTGCCAGCCAGGACCGCGCCATCCGCTACCTGGACACCCGAACAGGTGTGTAATTAGCGCTAATTAGGGTAATTAGTGCTGATTGGGGGTGATTAGTGCCAGCGAGGACCGCGCCATCCGCTACCTGGACACCCGCACGGGTAATTAATGAGTGCTAATTGGGGTAATTAGTGCTGATTGGGGTGATTAGTGCCAGCGAGGACCGCGCCATCCGCTACCTGGACACCCGCACGCGTAATTAATGAGTGCTAATTGGGGTAATTAGTGCTGATTGGGGTGATTAGTGCCAGCGAGGACCGCGCCATCCGCTACCTGGACACCCGCACGGGTAATTAATGAGTGCTAATTGGGGTAATTAGTGCTGATTGGGGGTGATCAGTGCGCCATCCGCTACCTGGACACCCGCACGGGTAATTAATGAGTGCTAATTAGGGTAATTAGTGCTGATTGGGGTAATTAGTGCCAGCGAGGACCGCGCCATCCGCTACCTGGACACCCTCACAGGTGTGTAATTAGCGCTAATTGGGGTAATTAGTGCTGATTGGGGTGATTAGTGCCAGCGAGGACCGCGCCATCCGCTACCTGGACACCCGCACGGGTAATTAATGAGTGCTAATTGGGGTAATTAGTGCTGATTGGGGTGATTAGTGCCAGCGAGGACCGCGCCATCCGCTACCTGGACACCCGCACGGGTAATTAATGAGTGCTAATTGGGGTAATTAGTGCTGATTGGGGGTGATCAGTGCGCCATCCGCTACCTGGACACCCGCACGGGTAATTAATGAGTGCTAATTAGGGTAATTAGTGCTGATTGGGGTAATTAGTGCCAGCGAGGACCGCGCCATCCGCTACCTGGACACCCTCACAGGTGTGTAATTAGCGCTAATTGGGGTAATTAGTGCTGATTGGGGTGATTAGTGCCAGCGAGGACCGCGCCATCCGCTACCTGGACACCCGCACGGGTAATTAATGAGTGCTAGTTGGGGTAATTAGTGCTGATTGGGGTGATCAGGGGTAATTAGCACTGGTTGGGGGTGATTAGCGCTGATAGGCATTATGAGGGACTAATTGGGGTTGATTAAGAGCTAATTAGGGTGCAGTTCGGGGTGATTGAGGGGTAGTTAGAGGTAATTAGTTTCATTAGCGGTATATCGGGGGTAATTAGCTTTGTCGGTGTTAATTAGGAGTTCATTGCAGGTAATTAGGGGGTAATTAGCTCTATTGGCAGTAATTTGGGGTAATTTGCCTTGTTGGTATTAATTAGGGGGTAATTACCTCTATTGGGGTAATTAAGGGGTAACCCATCATTGGCCACACCCCTTTAGGCCACGCCCCTTCTCTGACCACGCCCAGTTTTGCAGGCCCCGCCCCTTTTCTGGCCACGCCCCTTTGCTGACCTGAATGGCCACGGCGGGTGGATTGCCCCGCCCCTCAGTGGCCACACCCTCTTAGGCCACGCCCACTTGGCAGCTGCACCGTGATTGGGGCTCTGGGTGACCACACCCCTCCCTGACCACACCCCTTTAGGCCCTGCCCGTGTGGCCACGCCCTCACCTGGCCACGCCCCCACCTGGCCACGCCCCCTGTACAAATGTGGTGGCCATGCCCCCTCCATGCCACTCCCCCCATACAGGTGCGGTGGTGGTGGCCCCGCCCCCATTTGGCCCCGCCCCCTCTCACAGGTGCGGTGCTTCTGGCCCCGCCCCCCATGGCCACGCCCCCACCATGCCCCTCCCCCTCACAGGTGCGGTGGTGCTGGCCCCATCCCCACCTGGCCACGCCCCCAGCCTGCCCAATCCCCAATGGTGCAGTGCTTGTGGCCACGCCCCCACCTGGCTCCGCCCCTCACAGGTGCGGTGGTGCTGGCCACGCCCCCACCTGGCCACGCCCCCACCTGGCCCCGCCTCCCACAGGTGCGGTGGTGCTGGCCCCCGCCCCTCCTGTGGCCACGCCCCCACCTGGCCCCGCCTCCCACAGGTGCGGTGGTGCTGGCCCCGCCCTCCTGTGGCCACGCCCCCACCGTGCCCCGCCCCCTCTCACAGGTGCGGTGGTGCACTCGATGGTCCGCTCACCTGGACGCCGTCACCTGCCTGGCCCTGGACCCCAGCGGCGCCTTCCTGCTGTCCGGCAGTGTGTGACCTCTGACCCTGAGTGACCATGAGTGACCTCTGACCCTGAGTGACCACTGAGTGACCATGAGTGACCATGAGTGACCTCAGTCCCTGAGTGACCATGAGTGACCATGAGTGACCTTGAGTGACCGCTGAGTGACCGCTGAGTGACCAATGAGTGACCTTGAGTGACCAATGAGTGACCTTGAGTGACCCTGAGTGACCTTGAGTGACCTTGAGTGACCTTGAGTGACAATGAGTGACCCTGAGTGACCAATGAGTGACCCTGTGTGACCTTGAGTGACCTTGAGTGACCATGAGTGACCTTGAGTGACCCTGAGTGACCAATGAGTGACCTTGAGTGACCAATGAGTGACCTGAGTGACCAATGAGTGACCGCTGACCCTGAGTGACCAATGAGTGACCCTGAGTGACCAATGAGTGACCTGAGTGACCTTGAGTGACCCTGAGTGACCCCAAGTGACCAATGAGTGACAATGGGAGTGACCAATGAGTGACCCCAAGTGACCCCTGAGTGACCCTGAGTTGACCCCTGAGCGTCCCGGTGTCCCCTCCGTGTCCCCAGGTGTCACCTCAGGGTCACCTGTGTTCCCAGGTCACCGCTGCTCCTGCGCCTGTGTCACCTGTGTCACCACACCTGTGTCACCTGTGTGACATCAATGTCCCCTGTGTCACCTGTGTCACCACACCTGTGTCCTGTGTCCCCTCACCTGTGTCACACCTGTGTGACATCAGTGTTCCCTGTGTCACCTGTGTCACCTCACCTGTGTCACCTGTGTCCCTGTGTGACATCAACGTCCCCTGGTGTCACCTGTGTCACCTCACCTGTGTCCTCTGTGTCACCTCAGTGTCACCTGTCTGTCCTCTCTCTCCCCCCAGGTCACAACTTGCTCGCTGCGCTGTGGCACCTGTGCAGTCACACCTGTCTGCAGGAGCTCCCCTGTGTCACACCTGTGCAGTCACACCTGTGCAGTCACACCTGTGTCACACCTGTGCAGTCACACCTGTCCCCTCTCTCTGTCCCCAGGTCACGACTGCTCCGTGCGGCTGTGGCACCTGTGCAGTCACACCTGTGCAGTCACACCTGCCTGCAGGAGCTCCCTGTGCAGTCACACCTGTGCAGTCACACCTGTGCAGTCACACCTGCCTGCAGGAGCTCCCCTGTGCAGTCACACCTGTGCAGTCACACCTGCCTGCAGGAGCTCCCCTGTGTCACACCTGTCCTCTCTCTGTCCCCAGGTCACGACTGCTCGCTGCGGCTGTGGCACCTGTGCAGTCACACCTGTGCAGTCACACCTGTGCAGTCTCACCTGTGTCACACCTGTCCCCTCTCTCTCTCTCCCCCCAGGTCACGACTGCTCCGTGCGGCTGTGGCACCTGTGCAGTCACACCTGTGCAGTCACACCTGTGCAGTCACACCTGTGTCACACCTGTGCAGTCACACCTGTGTCACACCTGTCCTCTCTCTGTCCCAGGTCACGACTGCTCCGTGCGGCTGTGGCACCTGTGCAGTCACACCTGTGCAGTCACACCAGTGCAGTCACACCTGTGTCACACCTGTCCCCTCTCTCTGTCCCCAGGTCACGACTGCTCCGTGCGGCTGTGGCACCTGTGCAGTCACACCTGTGCAGTCACACCTGTGCAGTCACACCTGTGTCACACACTGTGCAGTCACACCTGTCCCCTCTCTGTCCCCAGGTCACGACTGCTCCGTGCGGCTGTGGCACCTGTGCAGTCACACCTGTCTGCAGGAGCTCCCCGCCCACGGCCGCATGCACCACGAGGCCGTGCTGGGCGTGGCCTTCCACCCGCGGCGCCCGCTCTGCGCCAGCGCCGGCGCCGACGGCCTGGCCCGGCTCTTCGTCTGAGCCGGGGCACCTGGGCACACCTGGGCACACCTGGCACACCTGGGCACACCTGGGGACACCTGGGAACACCTGGGAGCACCTGGGAACGCCTGGGCACACCTGCACACCTGGGCACACCCTGGGAGCACCTGGGAACACCTGGGTACACCTGGCACACCTGGGAACACCTGGGAGCACCTGGCACACCTGAGGACAGCGCCGGAATGGGACAGGAGGCGGTGCCGTTTGTTTCTCTGTGTGTTGGTGGCACCTGTGGTGGCCTCTGTCACCTCCCATGCCCAGGGACAGGTGAGGGGCACACCTGGGAACACCTGGGCACACCTGGCACACCTGAGGACGGCGCCAGAACGGGACACGAGGCGGTGCCGTTTGTTTCTCTGTGTGTTGGTGGCACCTGTGGTGGCCTCTGTCACCTCCCCCAGCCCAGGGTGACACCTGGTGGCACCTGGGCACACCTGGCACACCTGGACACACCTGGGTGCACCTGGGCACACCTGAGGACGGCGCCGGAACAGGACAGGAGGCGGTGCCGTTTGTTTCTCTGTGTGTTGGTGACACCTGGTGGCACCTGTCACCTCCCCCCAGCCCAGGGGCACACCTGGGCACACCTGGCACACCTGGGAACACCTGGGAACACCTGAGAACACCTGGGCACACCTGGCACACCTGAGGACGGCGCCGGAATGGGACAGGAGGCGGTGCCGTTTGTTTCTCTGTGTGTTGGTGACACCTGTGGTGGCCTCTGTCACCTCCCATGCCCAGGGACAGCTGAGGGGCACACCTGGTGGCACCTGGGCACACCTGGCACACCTGGGAGCAGGACTGGAGGTGGCCCCGTTTGTTTCTCTGTGTGTTGGTGACACCTGGTGGCACCTGTCACCTCCCCCAGCCCAGGGGCACACCTGGCGCACCTGGGCACACCTGGGAGCAGGACAGGAAGGTGGCGCCATTTGTTTCTCTGTGTGTTGGTGACACCTGGTGGCCTCTGTCACCTCCTCCAGCCCAGGGTGACACCTGGTGGCACCTGGGCACACCTGGGCACACCTGGGCACACCTGGCACACCTGGGCACACCTGAGGACGGCGCTGGCGCAGGACAGGAGGTGACACTGTGGTGGCCTCTGCCACCTCCCCCAGCCCAGGGTGTCACACCTGAGGTGGCCCTGAAGGGCTCTGTCCCCTCCCCCCCTCCAATTTGGGACAAATCTGGGGGATTTTGGGTTCTTTGGTTTTGTTTTCCCCTCCAGGTAAATCCCAAATTCCCAAATTTTTGGGAATTTTTTCCTCCCCCCCCCCCCCCCGATTTTTTAGGAATTTTTCCCCAATTTTTTCATCTTTCCCCCCCCTCAGGTAAATCCCAAATTTTAGGGAATTTTTTTCCCCCTCCCCAGGTGAATCCCAAATTTGGGCGTTTTCCCCCAAATTTTTAGGAATTTATCCCCCCCCCCCCCAAATCCCAAATTTTAGGGATTTTTTCCCCCAATTTTTAGGATTTTTTCCAAAAAAATTTTTGGGATTTTTTTTCCCTCAATTTTTAGGGATCCCCCCCTCCCCCCCAAGTAAACCCCAAATTTTGGGACTTTTTTTCCCCCCAGATAAATCCCAAATTTTAGGGATTCTCCCCCATAATTTTTTGGGATTTCCCCCCCCCAATTTTGGGGATTTTTTTCCCCAATTTTTGGGATTTCCCCCCCAAATTTTTGGGATTTTTCCCCCCCAAATTTTCAGATTGTCCTCACCCGAATTTTGGGATTTCCCCCCAATTTTTGGGATTCTTCCACCCAATTTTTGGGGCTTTTCCCCCAATTTTTGAGATCCTCCCCCCCCCCCCCCCAATTTTCGGATTGTCCTCACCCAATTTTTGGATTTCCCCCCAATTTATGGGATTTCCTCCCCAAATTTTGGGGATTTTGCCCCCAATTTTTGGGATTTCCCCCCAAATTTTGGATTGTCCTCACCCTAATTTTGGGATTTTCCCCCCCAAACTTGGGGTTTTTCCCCCAACTTTTGGAATTTCCCCCCCCCCCCCAGTTTTTGGTATTTTTCCCCCCAATTTTTTGGATTTCCCTCCCAAATTTTTGGATTTGTAAATTTGTACAGCCCCAAAACTCCTCCCCCCTAAAAAAAATCCCCTCGAGGTCCCCAAATCCCCCAAAATTCCCCCAAAATGCCCCAACTCCGCCCCGCGGGGGGCGGCGCCGCTGCCTTATCACCGTGTGATAACCGGGGAGCCCCGAATTGCCCGAAACCGCCCGGAATTGCCCCAAATCCCCCGGAATTGCCCCAAATCCCCCTTTGAACCTTCCTGGGATATTTATTTGGGTGTTTTTGGGGTTTTTGGGGGGGTGGGGAGGGGCGGAAATAAAAGGATTTTTTTTTTTTTTTTTGCAAAAGTTGCGTTGGCTCCGAGGGGGGGAGGGGAGAGAAAGGGGACGGAAATTGGGGGAAAAAATGATGGAAATGGGAAAAAATGACGGAAATGGGGGAAAAAAGGGACAAAAATGGGCGGGAAATGGGGAAAAAGGGCGGAAATTGAGAAAAAGGGACAAAACCGGGACATTTCCGGTGTCACCACCCCTCCTCATTGTCCCCAAATCCCCAGAATTGTCCCCAAATACCCCCCTCCCCACTGTCACCATCTGTCACCGGAGGGACACCCCCCCCCCCCCCTCCCGTGGGTTGGGGACACTTGGGGGCATTGGGGGGTGGCACTGGGGGGACACTTGGGGACCTTGTGGGGGCACAGGGGACATTGAGGGGACATTGGGAGGGCACAGGGAGGTGGCACTGGGGGCTTGGAGGGGACAGGGACTGGGATTGGTGACAGGGACAGGAACTGGGATTGGGGACAGGGACTGGGATTGGGGACAGGGACTGGGACTGGGATTGGGACAGGAACTGGGACAGGGACTTAAGTGGGGACACAAACTGGGATTGGGGACACCGTGGGGACAGAAACTGGGATTGGGGACAGGGACGTGATGGGGCCAGGAACTGGAACTGGGGACACAAACTGGGACAGGAACTGGGACTGGGGACAGAAAGGAACTGGGGACAGGGACTGGGATTGGGGACAGGGACTTCAATGGGGACAGGGACGTGATGGGGACACAAACTGGGATTGGGGACAGGGACTGGGACTGGGACAGGGACACAAACTGGGACTGGGACTGAGGACAGGAACTGGGATTGGGGACAGGGACAGGAACTGGCATTGGGGACAGGGATAGGAACTGGGATTGGGGACACCATGGGGACAGGAACTGGGACATGGACTGGAATTGGGGACACGGACTTCAATGGGGACGGGGACGTGATGGGGACACAAACTGGGATTGGGGACAGGAACTGGGATTGGGACACAAACTGGAATTGGGACATGAACTGGGATTGAGGACACCATGGGGACACAAACTGGGACTGGGGACAGGAACTGGGATTGGGGACATGGACTGGGATTGGGGACAGGAACTGGGATTGGGGACAGGGACATGAACTGGGACTGGGGACATGGACTTCAATGTGATGGGGACACACACTGGGATTGGGGACAGGAACTGGGACAGGGACAGGAACTGGGATTGGGGACAGGAACTGGGATTGGGGACAGGGACTTCAATGGGGACAGGAACTGGAACTGGGGACAGGAACTGGGATTGGGGACACAAACTGGGATTGGGGACACCGGGAACTGGGTGGGAAACCGGGACCGGGACAGGAACTGGGACCGGGACAGGAACTGGGACGGGGACACGTTGGGGACACGCTGGGGACAAGAACCAGGCTGGGGACAAGAACCAGGCTGGGGACAGGGACTGGGACACAGCGGGGACACAAAGCGGGACAGGGACACTGGGCTGGCCCCACGCTGTCCCCAGAGTGTCACACGCTGTCCCCGAGCTGTCCCCAGCAGCAGCCGCAGGGGCGTGGCCGCGCTGTCGCGACTCCACGGTGACAACGGGGACGGGGACGCCACCCTGGGTGACATCGGGCTGTCCTTGGTGTCCCCGGGCTGTCCCCGGGCTGTCCCCAGGGTGTCCCCAAGCTGTCCCCGGGGTGGCCCCAGGGTGTCCCCAAGGTGTCCCCAGAGTGTCCCCGGGCTGTCCCCGGGGTGTCCCCAGGCTGTCCCCAAGGTGACCCCGGTCTGTCCCCAGGCTGTCCCCGGGGTGTCCCCAGGCTGTCCCCGGGGTGTCCCCAGGGTGTCCCCAAGGTGACCCCGGGCTGTCCCCAAGGTGTCCCCGGGCTGTCCCCAGGGTGTCCCCAGGGTGTCCCCGGGCTGTCCCCAAGGTGTCCCCGGGCTGTCCCCGGGCTGTCCCCAAGGTGTCCCCAGGGTGTCCCCAAGGTGTCCCCGGGGTGTCCCCAAGGTGTCCCCAGGGTGTCCCCAAGGTGTCCCCGGGGTGTCCCCAGGGTGTCCCCAGGGTGTCCCCAAGGTGTCCCCAGGGTGTCCCCGGGCTGTCCCCAGGGTGTCCCCGGTTTGTCCCCGCGGTGTCACACGCCGGTCCCGGGCCGCGCGTGCGCCGCCAGCAGCAGCCGCAGGGGGGTGGCGGCGCTGTCGCTGTCGCCGCTGTCGCTGTCGCTGTCGCGATCCGGCCGCACCATCCGATCGTGCTGGCGGCTGAAGCGCCGCGCGCGCCGGCTGCGGGAGCCGCACGGACCAGTATGGACCAGTATGGACCGGTATGGGCCGGTATGGACCAGTACAGACCAGTATGGACCGGTATGGACCAGTATGGACCGGTATGGACTGGTATGGGCCGGTATGGACCAGTATGGACCAGTATGGGCCAGTATGGACCGGTATGGGCCAGTATGGACCGGTATGGACCAGTACAGACCGGTATGGACCGGTATGGACCGGTATGGACCAGTACAGACCAGTACAGACCAGTATGGACCAGTATGGACCGGTATGGACCGGTATGGACCAGTATGGACCGGTATGGACCGGTATGGGCCGGTATGGACCAGTATGGACCAGTATGGGCCAGTATGGACCGGTATGGGCCAGTATGGACCGGTATGGACCAGTACAGACCGGTATGGACCGGTATGGACCGGTATGGACCAGTATGGACCAGTATGTACCAGTACAGACCAGTATGGACTGGTATGGACCGGTATGGACCGGTATGGGCCAGTATGGACCAGTACAGACCAGTATGGACCGGTATGGACCAGTACAGACCAGTATGGACCAGTATGGACCGGTATGGACCGGTATGGGCCAGTACAGACCAGTACGGACCGGTATGGGCCAGTATGGACTGGTATGGACCGGTATGGACCGGTATGGACCGGTATGGACGGTTATGGATCAGTACAGACCAGTATGGACCAGTATGGACCGGTATGGGCCGGTATGGACCAGTACAGACCAGTATGAGCCAGTACAGACCAGTATGGACCAGTATGGACCAGTACAGATCAGTATGGGCCAGTACAGACCAGTACGGGCCAGTATGGACCGGTATGGACCAGTATGGGCCAGTATGGGCCAGTACGGACCAGTATAAACCAGTATGGACCAGTTTGGACCGGTATGGACCAGTATGGACCAGTATGGACCAGTATGGGCCAGTACAGACCAGTATGGACCAGTATGGACCAGTATGGACCGGTATGGACTGGTATGGACCAGTTTGGACCGGTATGGGCCAGTATGGACTGGTATGGACCGGTATGGACCAGTATGGGCCAGTACAGTCCAGTACGGGCCAGTATGGACCAGTATGGACCGGTATGGACCAGTATGGGCCGGTATGGACCAGTACAGACCAGTATGGACCAGTATGGGCCAGTACGGGCCGGTATGGACCAGTATGGGCCGGTATGGACCAGTATAAACCAGTACGGACCAGTATAAACCAGTATGGACCAGTATGAACCAGTACGGACGGGTACAAACCAGTACACACCAGAACAAACCAGCCCAAACCAGCCCAGACCAGTACAAACCAGTACAAACCAGTACAAACCAGTACGGGCGGCGCTCGTCGGGGCTGAGGCTGCGCCAGAGCTGGGCCAGGTCCCGCGTGGCGGCCGTGGAGGTGAGCCCGGGGATGGCACTGCCACCAAATGTCACCAAATGCCACCAAATGCCACCAAATGCCACCAAATGTCACCAAATGCCACCAAAGGCCACCAAATGTCACCAAGTGCCGCCAAGTGTCACCGACCCCCCGTGTCACCGGGATGTCACCGTGATGTCATCGTGACATCACCAGCCCCTCCCCAGAGGTGGCCCCAATGTCCCCAAGGTCCCCACCACTGTCCCCAGTGTCCCCAGATCCTGAGTCCCCAATGCTCCCAATGGCCCCAAATGTCCCCCTAATGTCCCCAATGGCCCCAGTGTCCCCTCTGGCCCCTCTGTCCCCAATGTCCCCTCTGTCCCCAATGGCCCCAATGGCCCCAATGTCCCCAATGTCCCCAGTGTCCCCAGTGTCCCCAGTGTCCCCTCTGGCCCCTCTGGCCCCAATGTCCCCAGTGTCCCCTCTGTCCCCAATGGCCCCAATGGCCCCAACGTCCCCAATGTCCCCAGTGTCCCCTCTGGCCCCAATGTCCCCAATGTCCCCCCAAAGTCACCTCCTGTGCTCCCAGCAGCTGACCCAGCAGAACGTGACAAAGCCACTCCCCAGGTGTCCCCAATGTCCCCAATGTTCCCAATGTCCTCCGATGTCCCCACAGCCCCCAATGTCCCCAATGTCCCTACTGTCCCCTCTGTCCTCAATGTTCCCCCATTGTCCCCAATGGCCCAAATGTCCCCAATGTCCCCAGTGTCCCCAATGTCCCCAGTGTCCCCAATGGCCCCAGTGTCCCCAATGGCCCCAATGTCCCCAGTGTCCCCAATGTCCCCAGTGTCCCCAATGGCCGAAATGTCCCCATTGGCCCAAATGTCCCCAATGTCCCCACTGTCCCCAAAGGCCCAAATATCCCCTCTGTCCCCAATGCCCCCAATGTCCCCAATGTCCCCAATATTCCCAATGTCCCCAATGTCCCCAATGGCCCCAGTGTCCCCCAAATGTCATCTCATGTGCTCCCAGCTCCCAGTAGAACGTGACAAAGCCACTCTCCATTGTCCCCAATGTCCCTTTGCCCCCAGGTGACCCCAATGCCCCCAAATGCCCCCAATGGCCCCAATGGCCCCAGTGTCCCCAATGTCCCCAATGTCCCCCCAATGTCCTCAATGTCCTGAAATGGGGCCAATGGGGCCAATGCCCCCAAAGCCCCCAATGGCCCCAATGTCCCCCCAATGTCCCCAATGCCCCCAATGACCCCAATGCCCCCAACGTCCCCAATGTCCCCAATGACCCCAATGTCCCCAATGGCCCCAATGTCCCCAATGGCCCCAATGTCCCCAATGGCCCCTCAGTCTCCATATGTCCCCACGGCCCGCAATATCTCTAATGTCCCCAGTGTCCCCTCTGTCCCCAATGTCCCCCCAATGTTCCCAATGGCCCCAATGTCCCCATGGCCCAAATGTCCCTGATGCCCCCAATGTCCCCAATGTCCCCAATGTCCCCAGTGTCCCCCCAAATGTCACCTCATGTGCTCCCAGCTCCCAGCAGAACATGACAAAGCCACTCCCAGTTATCCCCAATGTCCCTTTGTCCCCAGGTGTCCCCAATGTCCCCAATGTCCCCAATGTCCCCACAGACCCCATGTCACCAATGTCCCCAGTGTCCCGTCTGTCCCCCATGTCACCCCATGTCCCCAATGGACCAAATGTCCCCAATGTCCCCAATGCCCCCCATGTCCCAATAGCCAAACGTCCCCAATGTCCCTCTGTCCCAAAGCCCCCAGTGTCCCCCCAAATGTCACCTCATGTGCTCCCAGCTCCCAGCAGAATGCGACAAAGCCACTCCCCAGTGTCCCCAATGTCCCTTTGTGTCCCTAATGTCCCCAGTGCCCCCAACGTCCCAATGTCCCCAGTGCCCCCAATGTCCCCAACGTCCCCAATGCCCCCAACGTCCCCAATGTCCCTAATGCCACCCAATGTCACCTCATGTGCTCCCAGCAGCTGACCCAGCAGAACGTGACAAAGCCACTCCCCAGGTGTCCCAATGTCCCCGATGTCCCCAATGTCCCAGTGTCCCCACAGCCCCCAATGTCCCTTCTGTCCCCCTATGTCCCCACAGCCACCAATGTCCCCAATGTCCCCCCATTGTCCCCAATGCCCCCAATGTCCCCATTGGCCCAAATGTCCCCAATGTCCCCAATTTCCCAATGGACCATAAGTCCCCTCTGTCCCCAATGTCCCCATGTCCCCCCAATGCCCCCAATGGCCCCAATGCCCCTGATGCCCCAATGTCCCCAATGTCCCCTCTGTCTCCAATGTCCCCAATGTCCCCAATGTCCCCAGTGTCCCCCAAATGTCACCTCATGTGCTCCAGCTTCCAGCAGAACGTGACAAAGCCACTCTCATTGTCCCCAATGTCCCTTTGTCCCAGGTGTCCCCGATGCCCCCAATGGTCCCAATGTCCCCACAGCCCCCCTGTGTCCCCGATGTCCCCAGGTGTCCCCAAGGTGTCCCCAGTGTCACCTCATGTACTCGCGGCGGTTCAGGCGGCAGAACATGATGAAGCCGTTGACGCACTTGCGCTTGCGGGGACGTCCCTGGTGTCCCTGTCCCTGTCCTTGTCCTTGTCCTTGTCCTTGTCCTTGTCCTTGTCCTTGTCCCCGTCCGCGGGGCCCCCCCCGTGTCCCCTCAGGGTCACCGGAGCCAGACGGGTCCTGTGGGGACAGGGACAGGGACAGGGGGGTGGCACCGCTAGGGTGGCACTGAGGTGACACCGGGGTGACACTGAGGTGACACTGGGGTGACACTGAGGTGACACTGAGGTGACACTGAGGTGAAACTGGGGTGACACTGAGGTGACATTGAGGTGACACTGAGGTGACATTGAGGTGACACCGGGGGTGACACTGGGGTGACACTGGGGTGACATTGAGGTGACACTGAGGTGACATTGAGGTGAAACTGGGGTGACACTGAGGTGACATTGAGGTGACACTGAGGTGACATTGAGGTGAAACTGGGGTGACACTGAGGTGACATTGAGGTGACACCGGGGGTGACACTGGGGTGACACTGGGGTGACATTGAGGTGACATTGAGGTGAAACTGGGGTGACACTGAGGTGACACTGAGTTGACACTGAGGTGACATTGAGGTGAAACTGGGGTGACACTGAGGTGACATTGAGGTGACACTGAGGTGGCACTGAGGTGACATTGAGATGACACCGGGGTGACACTGAGGTGACATTGAGGTGACACCGGGGTGACACTGGGGTGACACTGAGGTGACACTGAGGTGACACTGAGGTGACATTGGGGTGACACTGAGGTGACACTGAGGTGACACTGAGGTGACATTGAGGTGACACTGAGGTGACACTGAGGTGACACTGGGGTGGCACTGAGCTGACATTGAGGTGACATTGAGGTGACATTGAGGTGACACCGGGGGCGGGGGGGGGAGGGGCCGCACCCACCTCGGGGCTGAGCTGCGCCTCCGGGAACAGCTCTGGGGGGGGGGGAGGGGACACAAAGTGACACTGAGGTGACACTGAGGTGACACTGAGGTGACACTGAGGTGACATCCCCACCCCACCCACCCAAAAAAACCCCCAAATCTCCTCATTCCGCCCCCGAATTTCCCCCAAACTGACCCAAATTTTCCCCAAATCCCCCCTAAAAAAAAACCAAATAAATCCCAATTTTCCCCCAAATCCCCCCAAATCCCCACCAAAAATCCCCCAAAAGCCCCAATTTCCCCCAAATCCCCCCCAAAAATCCCCAAAAAGCCCCAATTTCCCCCCAAATCCCCCCCAAAAATCCCCAAAATGCCCCAATTTCCCCCCAAAAATCCCCAAAAAGCCCCAATTTCCCCCAATCCCCCCCAAAACCCCCCAAAAATCCCCAAAAAGCCCCAATTTCCCCCCAAATCCCCCCAAATCCCCCCCAAAAGCCCCAATTTCCCCCCAAGTCCCCCCAAATCCCCCCAAAAATCCCCAAAAAGCCCCAATTTTCCCCAAAATCCCCCCCAAAAATCCCCAATTTCCCCCCAAATCCCCCAAAATTCCCCCCAAAATCCCCAAAAAGCCCCAATTTTCCCCAAAATCCCCCCCAAAAATCCCCAATTTCCCCCCAAACCCCCCCCAGCCGCAGCCCTCCCGCACCTCTGAGGAGGCTCTCGGGGGGCTCGGGGGGCTCGGGGGGGCCCAGCAGGGAGGGGCTGAGGCCCAGGATGGCCCCCCGGGGCGGGGCCGGGCTGAGCGCGCCCCCTGCAGGCGGGCAGAGCCAGGGGCTGCGGGCCGGGGGGCTCCCCAGGGGGGGGGTCCCCAGGGGGGGGGTCCCCAGGGGGGTCCCCAGAGGGGGGGTCCCCAGGGGGGGGGTGCACAGAGGGGGGGTCCCCAGAGGGGGGGTCCCCAGCCCGGGGCTGCCCAGCCGGGGGGTGCGGAGCCCCCGGCCCGATTCGGACCCCCCAGCCTCAGCCTCATCATCGTCATCGTCATCTTCATCGTCTTGATCGTCCTCCCTGCGGGGGAAGCTCCAAATAAAAACAGAAATAGAAATAGAAATAGAAATAGAAATAATAGAAATGGAAATGGAAATGGAAATGGAAATGGGAATGGGAATGGAAATGGAAATGGAAATAGGAATAGAAATGGAAATAGAAATGGAAATGGAAGTGGAAATGGAAATGGAAATGGAAATGGGAATGGAAATGGGAATGGAAATAGGAATGGAAATGGAAATGGGAATAGAAATGGAAATGGAAATGGGAATAGAAATGGAAATGGAAATGGAAATGGAAATGGAAATGGAAATGGGAATGGAAATGGGAATGGGAATGGGAATGGGAATGGAAATGGAAATGGAAATGGAAATGGGAATGGGAATGGAAATGGGAATGGAAATGGAAATGGGAATGAGAATGGGAATGGAAATGGGAATGGAAATGGAAATGAAAATGAAAATGGGAATGGGAATGGAAATGAAAATGGGAATGGAAATGGAAATGGAAATGGAAATGGGAATGGAAATGGAAATGAAAATGAAAATGGGAATGGGAATGGAAATGGAAATGGAAATGGGAATGGAAATGGGAATGGAAATAGAAATGGGAATGGAAATGGAAATGGAAGTGGAAGTGGAAATAGGAATGGAAATGGAAATGGGAATGGAAATGGGAATGGAAATTGAAATGGAAATAGAAATGGGAATGGGAATGGGAATGGAAATAGAAATGGGAATGGAATGGGAATGGGAATGGGAATGGAAATAATAGAAATGGAAATGGAAATGGAAATGGAAATGGAAATGGAAATGGGAATGGGAATGGAAATAGAAATGGAAATGGGAATGGAAATGGGAATGGAAATGGGAATGGAAATAGAAATGGAAATGGAAATGGAAATAGAAATGGAAATGGAAATGGAAATGGAAATGGGAATGGGAATGGAAATGGAAATGGAAATGGAAATAGAAATGGAAATGGAAGTGGAAATAGAAATGGAAATAGGAATGGGAATGGGAATGGGAATGGAAATGGAAATGGGAATGGGAATGGAAATGGAAATGGAAATGGGAATGGAAATAGAAATGGAAATGGAAATGGAAATAGAAATGGGAATGGGAATGGAAATGGAAATGGAAATGGAAATGGAAATGGAAATGGAAATGGAAATAGAAATGGGAATGGGAATGGAAATAGAAATGGGAATGGGAATGGAAATGGAAATGGAAATGGAAATAGAAATGGAAATGGAAATGGAAATGGAAATGGGAATGGAAATGGAAATAGGAATGGGAATGGAAATGGAAATGGAAATGGAAATGGAAATGGGAATGGAAATGGGAATAGAAATGGAAATGGGAATGGAAATAGAAATGGAAATAACAGAAATAGAAATGGAAATGGAAATGGAAATGGAAATAGAAATAGAAATAAAGATAAAAATGGAAATAGAAATAGCAATAAAAATAAAAATAAAAATAAAAATAAAAATAAAAATAAAAATAAAAATTAAAAATAAAAGTAAAAGTAAAAATAAAAACAGAAATAAAAATTAAAAAACGAAAATAATAAAAGTAATAAATAAAAATAAAAAATAAAAGTAAAAATAAAAATATAAAAATTCGAATAAAAATGGAAATAAAAAGAAATAGAAGTAGAAATAGAAGTAGAAATAGAAATAAATATAAAAATAAAAATAGAAATAGAAATAATTAAAGAAGAATAAAAATAATAACGATAAAAATAAAAAATAAATAAAAGTAAAAGTAAAAAGAAAAAGAAAAATAAACATTAAAAATAAAAATAAAAAATAAATAAAAGTAAAAGTAAAGTAAAAATAAAAATAAGAATAAACCCTTGGTTTTTATGCAGAAAACTTCATTCCCCCCCCAAAAAAAATTATGTAGAAAATTTCATCCCGGAAAGTAAAAAATAAAATTAAAAATTAATAATATATATATATTTTTATGTAGAAAATTTAATCCCGAAAACTAAAAAAATAAATAATTTTTTAAAAAAATTTTAAAAATCCTATTTCTATGCAGAAAATTTCATCCCAAAAAGTGGGAAAAAAAATTTAAAAATTTAAAAAAAAATCCCCGAATTTGTCCCGGAAAAAATGAAAAAAAAAAAAAAAGTGAAGTTTTGAAAAAAGAGGAAAAAACACAAAAAATAAACCCCAAAAAAACCCAAAAAACCCCAAAAACCCCCAAAAAACCCCCGCAAAAAAACCCAACAAACCAAACCAAACCAAAAGCTCGGAAATTTCCCTCAAAACCAAAAAAATCCCCCCAAATTTTCACCGTGAAAAACCAAAAAAAACCAAAAAAAAACACAAAACCCCTGAAAATTTCCCCAAAATTTCCCCCAAAACCCCAAATTTCCCCCAAATCCCACCCCCAAAAATCCCAAAATGCCCCCAAATGTCCCCAAACCCCAAAAGTCCCCAAAATTTCCCCCAAAACCCCAAATTTCCCCAAAACCCCCATAAAAAAGCCCCCAAAATATCCCCAAACCCCCCCAAAATTGTCCCAGAATCCTCCAAAAATCCCCAAATTTCCCCCAAAACCCCAAATCTCCCCCAAACCCCCCCAAAAAAGCCCCCAAATGTCCCTAAATCCCCCAAAATGTCCCCAAAAGTCCCCAAAATTTCCCCCCAAATCCCCAAATTTCCCCCAAACCTCCCCACAGAAAAAGCCCCCAAAATGTCCCCGAATGTCCCCAAATCCCCCCAAAATCTTCCCAAAATTTTCCCCCAAAATGTCCCCGGATTTCCCCCAATCCCCCCAAAATGTCCCCAAATGTCCCCAAATCCCCAAAATGTCCCCGAAATTTTCCCCAAAAGTCCGTAAAATTTCCCCCCAAAACCCCAAATCTCCCTGAAACCCCCATAAAAAAGCCCCCAAAATGTCCCCAACCCCCCCAAAATTGTCCCCAAATGTCCTCAAAAAGTCCCCAAATTTCCCCCTAAAACCCGGAAGTTCCCCCAAACCTCCCCAAAAGTTCCCAAAATTTCCCCCCAAAGCCCCAAATTCCTCCCAAACCCCCCCAAAAAAGCCCCCAAATGTCCCTAAACCCCCCAAAATGTCCTCAAAATGTCCCCAAAATTTCCCCCCCAAAACCCCAAATTTCCCCCAAACCTCCCCACAGAAAAAGCCCCCAAAATGTCCCCGAATGTCCCCAAACCCCAAATGTCCCCAAATCCCCCCCAAATCCCCAAAATTTTCCCCCAAAATGTCCCCAGGTTTCCCCCAATCCCCCCCAAAATGTTCCCAAAATGTCCCCAAAATGTCCCCCAAAGGTCCCCAAACCCCAAATGTCCCCAAAATTTCTCCCCAAACCTTCCCACAAGAAAAGCCCCCAAAATGTCCCCAAACCGCACAATGTCCCCAAATGTCCCCAAAATGTCCCCAAAATGTACCCAAAAGGTCCCTAAATGTCCCCAAATGTCCCCAAAATGTCCCCAAATCCCCAATGTGCCCCCAAAATTTTCCCCAAAAGTCCCAAAATTTCCCCCCAAACCCCAAATCTCCCTGAAACCCCCATAAAAAAGCCCCCAAAATATCCCCAACCCCCCCCAAATTGTCCCCAAATCCTCCAAAAGTCCCCAAATTTCCCCCCAAAGCCCCAAATTCCCCCCCAAACCCCCCAAAAAAGCCCCCAAATGTCCCTAAACCCCCCAAAATGTCCCCAAAAGTCCCCAAAATTTCCCTCCCAAACCCCCAAATTTCCCCCAAACCTCCCCACAGAAAAAGCCCCCAAAATGTCCCCAAAAGTCCCCAAACCCCAAATGTCCCCAAATCCCCCCCAAATCCCCAAAATTTTCCCCCAAAATGTCCCCGGATTTCCCCCAATTCCCCCCAAAAGGTCCCCAAACCCCAAAAGTTCCCAAAATTTCCCTCCCAAACCCCCAAATTTCCCCCAAATCACCCCACAGAAAAGCCCCAAAATGTCCCCGAATGTCCCCAAACCCCAAATGTCCCCAAATCCCCCCAAAATCCCCAAAATTTTCCCCCCAAAATGTCCCCAGATTTCCCCCAATCCCCCCCAAAATGTCCCCAAAATGTCCCCAAATCCCCAAAGTGCCCCAAATGTCCCCAAAATTTCTCCCCAAACCCCAGATTTCCCCCAAAACCTTCCCACAAGAAAAGCCCCCAAAATGTACCCAAACCGCACAATGTCCCCAAATGTCCCCAAAATGTCCCCAAATCCCCAAAGTGCCCCCAAAATTTTCCCCAAAAGTCCCTAAAATTTCCCCCCCAAACCCCAAATCTCCCTGAAACCCCCATAAAAAAGCCCCCAAAATATCCCCAACCCCCCCCAAAATTGTCCCCAAATCCTTCAAAAGTCCCCAAATTTCCCCCCAAAACCCGGAAGTTCCCCCAAACCTCCCCAAAAGTCCCCAAAATTTCCCCCAAAAACCCCAAATTCCCCCCCAACCCCCCCCCAAAACGCCCCCAAATGTCCCTAAATCCCCCAAAATGTCCTCAAAATGTCCCCAAAATTTCCCCCCCAAAACCCCAAATTTCCCCCCAAACCTCCCCACAGAAAAAGCCCCAAAATGTCCCCGAATGTCCCCAAACCCCAAATGTCCCAAAATCCCCCCAAAATCCCCAAAATTTTCCACCCAAAATGTCCCCGGATTTCCCCCAATCCCCCCAAAATGTCCCCAAAATGTCCCCAAAAGGTCCCCAAATCCCCAAAGTGCCCCCAAAATTTTCCCCAAAAGTCCCCAAAATTTCCCCCCAAACCCCCAAATCTCCCTGAAACCCCCATAAAAAAGCCCCCAAAATATCCCCAAACCCCCCCAAAATTGTCCCCAAATCCTTCAAAAGTCCCCAAAATTTCCCCCAAAACCCCAAATTCCCCCCAACCCCCCCCAAAAAGCCCCCAAATGTCCCTAAACCCCCCAAAATGTCCCCAAAATTTCCCCCCCAAACCCCCAAATTTCCCCCAAACCTCCCCATAAAAAAGCCCCAAAATGTCCCCAAATGTCCCCAAACCCCAAATGTCCCCAAATCCCCCCCAAATCCCCAAAATTTTCCCCCAAAATGTCCCCAGATTTCCCCCAATTCCCCCCAAAATGTCCCCAAAATGTCCCCAAAAGGTCCCCAAATGTCCCCAAAATTTCTCCCCAAACCCCAGATTTCCCCCAAAACCTTCCCACAAGAAAAGCCCCCAAAATGTCCCCAAACCGCACAATGTCCCCAAATGTCCCCAAAATGTCCCCAAATCCCCAAAGTGCCCCCAAAATTTTCCCCAAAAGTCCGTAAAATTTCCCCCCAAAGCCCCAAATTTCCCTGAACCCCCCATAAAAAAGCCCCCAAAATATCCCCAAACCCCCCCAAAATTGTCCCCAAATCCTTCAAAAGTCCCCAAAATTTCCCCCCAAAACCCGGAAGTTCCCCCAAACCCCCCAAAAGTCCCCAAAATTTCCCCCAAAGCCCCAAATTTCCCCCCAAAGCCCCCCCAAAAAAGCCCCCAAATGTCCCTAAACCCCCCAAAATGTCCTCAAAATGTCCCCAAAATTTCCCCCCCAAAACCCCAAATTTCCCCCAAACCTCCCCATAAAAAAGCCCCAAAATGTCCCCGAATGTCCCCAAACCCCAAATGTCCCCAAATCCCCCCAAAATCCCCAAAATTTTCCCCCCAAATGTCCCCAGATTTCCCCCAATCCCCCCAAAATGTTCCCAAAATGTCCCCAAAATGTCCCCAAAATGTTCCCAAAATGTCCCCAAACCCCAAATGTCCCCAAAATTTCTCCCCAAACCCCAGATTTCCCCCAAACCCCACAAGAAAAGCCCCCAAAATGTCCCCAAACCGCACAATGTCCCCAAATGTCCCCAAAATGTCCCCAAATCCCCAAAGTGCCCCCAAAATTTTCCCCAAAAGTCCCTAAAATTTCCCCCCCAAACCCCAAATCTCCCTGAAACCCCCATTAAAAAGCCCCCAAAATGTCCCCAAACCCCCCCGAAATTGTCCCCAAATCCTTCAAAAGTCCCCAAATTTCCCCCCAAAACCCCAAATTTCTCCCAAACCCCGAATTTTCTCCAAACCCCCCCACAGAAAAAGCCCCCAAATGTCCCCAAATGTCCCCAACCCCCCCCAAAATGTCCCCAAATGTCCCCAAATGTCCCCACCTGGGCGCGGGGTCCCCGGGGCTGGGGGGCGACTCCGGGGGGTCCCAGCAGGGGGGGAGGCCTGGGGGGCACGGGGGGGTCAGGGGGGGGGGGTGGGGAATTTGGGGGGGGTCCCTAAATGGGGGGAGGGTTCCCTAATTAGAGTGGGGTCCCTAATTAGAGTGGGGTCCCTAATTCTGGGAGTGGTCCCTAATTAGGGTGGGGGTCGCTAATTAGAATGGGGGTCCCTAATTAGGGTGGGGTCCCTAATTAGAGTGGGGGTCCCTAATTAGGGTGGGGTCCCTAATTAGAGTGGGGTCCCTAATTAGAGTGGGGGTCCCTAATTCTGGGAGTGGTCCCTAATTAGGAAGTGGTCCCTAATTAGGGTGGGGGTCCCTAATTCTGGGAGTGGTCCCTAATTAGGGTGGGGGTCCCTAATTCTGGGAGTGGTCCCTAATTAGGGTGGGGGTCGCTAAGTAGGGTGGGGGTCCCTAATTCTGGGAGTGGTCTCTAATTAGAGTGGGGGTCCCTAATTAGAGTGGGGGTCCCTAATTAGGGTGGGGTCCCTAATTAGGGTGGGGTCCCTAATTAGAGTGGGGGTCCCTAATTCTGGGAGTGGTCCCTAATTAGAGTGGTGGTCCCTAATTAGGGTGGGGGTCCCTAATTAGAGTGGGGGTCCCTAATTCTGGGAATGGTCCCTAATTAGGGTGGGGCCCCTAATTAGGGTGGGGTCCCTAATTAGGGTGTGGGTCCCCAATCAATCATGGTGTGGGTCCCTCATTAATTAACCGGGGTGGGTCCCTCATTAATTAACCGGGTGTGGGTCCCTCATTAATTAACTGGGTGTGGGTCCCTCATTAATTAACCGGGTGTGGGTCCCTCATTAATTAACTGGGTGTGGGTCCCTCATGAATTAACCGGGTGTGGGTCCCTCATTAATTAACCGGGTGTGGGTCCCTCATTAATTAACTGGGTGTGGGTCCCTCATTAATTAACTGGGTGTGGGTCCCTCATTAATTAACCGGGGGTGGGTCCCTCATTAATCAATCATGGTGTGGGTCCCTCATTAATTAACCGGGTGGGGGTCCCTCATTAATCAATCAGGGGTGTGGGTCCCTCATTAATTAACCGGGGGTGGGTCCCTCATTAATTAACCGGGTGTAGGTCCCTCATTAATTAACCGGCTGTGGGTCCCTCATTAATCAATCAGGGGTGGGGGTCCCTCATTAATTAACCGGGTGTGGGTCCCTCATTAATTAACCGGGTGGGAGTCCCTCATTAATCAATCAGGGGTGTGGGTCCCTCATTAATTAACCGGGGGTGGGTCCCTCATTAATTAACCGGGGGGGGTCCCTCATGAATCAATCATGGTGTGGGTCCCTCGTTAATTAACGGGCTGTGTGTCCCTGGTTAATTAACGAGTGAGTTAATTAGGGGGGGTGTGCTGACCGCTGTCGGCCCGCGCCGCCCGCACGCGCTGCTGCAGGAACTCCAGGTACCCCAGCACGTTCTGCAGCACCTGCACCTGCACGGGGGGGCACCGTGACCTCTGACCTCTGACCCCGGGGGGGTCACCTCTGACCCCGGTGTCACCTCTGACCCCGGGGGGGGTCACCTCTGACCCCGGTGTCACCTCTGACCCCGGTGTCACCTCTGACCTTGGTGTCACCTCCCCCAGTGTCACCTCTGACCTCAGTGTCACCTCTGACCCCAGTGTCACCCCCTGGTGTCACCTCTGACCTTGATGTCACCTCCCCCGGTGTCACCTCTGACCCCAGTGTCACCTCCCCCGGTGTCACCTCCCTTGGTGTCACCTCTGACCCCAGTGTCACCTCTGACCCCGGTGTCACCTCCCCCAGTGTCACCTCCTGGTGTCACCTCTCCCCCCCAGTGTCACCTCCCCCAGTGTCACCTCTGACCTCGGGGGGGTCACCTCTGACCCCAGTGTCACCTCCCCCGGTGTCACCTCTGACCTTGGTGTCACCTCCCCCAGTGTCACCTCCCAGTGTCACCCCCCCCGGTGTCACTTCCAACCTTGGTGTCACCCCTCGGTGTCACCCCCCCCCGCCGGACCTCGGTGTCACCTCCCCCGGTGTCACCTCTGACCTCAGTGTCACCTCTGACCCCGGTGTCACCTCCTGGTGTCACCTCCCCCGGTGTCACCTCTCACCTCGGTGTCACCCCCCGGTGTCACCTCCCCCGGTGTCACCTCTGCCCTCGGTGTCACCTCCCCCTGATGTCCCCTGTGTCCCCCCCCCCCGTGTGTCCGATGTCCCCTCGGTGTCCCCGTGTCCCCCCCGTAGCTCTGAGTGTCCCCCTCAGGTGTCTCTCCTGTGTCCCCCTCTGTCCCTGATGTCCCCTCAGTGTCACTGATGTCCCCCCAATGTCCCCCCCATGTCCCCCCTGTGTCCCCGATGTCCCCCCCGATGTCCCCTTGGTGTCCCCCCGATGTCCCCTCCATGTCCCCTCCCCATGTCCCCTCATGTCCCCGATGTCCCCTCCATGTCCCCCCAATGTCCCCTTGATGTCTCCTCGGTGTCCCCCCCTTGTCCCCCGATGTCCCCTCAGTGTCCCCCCATGTCCCCCCCAATGTCCCCCAATGCCCCCCCTGATGTCCCCTCCATGTCCCCTCCCAATGTCCCCTCAATGTCCCCTCAGTGTCCCCCATGTCCCCTTGGTGTCCCCGTCATGCCCCCGATGTCCCCCCATGTCCCTGATGTCCCCCCGCGTCCCCCCCGTGTCCCCCCCCATGTCCCCCAATGTCCCCCCAATGTCCCCCCCGTGTCCCCCCCCATGTTCCTCGATGTCCCCCCGATGTCCCCCCTGATGTCCCCTTGGTGTCCCCCCATGTCCGCCCCGATGTCCCCTCCATGTCCCCCCCATGTCCCCCCCATGTCCCCCCAATGTCCCCTTGATGTCCCCTCGGTGTCCCCCCCATGTCCCTGATGTCCCCTCAGTGTCCCCCCCATGTCTCTGATGTCCCCAATGTCCCCCCCGTGTCCCCCCCGATGTCCCCCCCGTGTCCCCGATGTCCCCCCCGTGTCCCCGCTGTGTCCCCCCCATGTCCCCTTGGTGTCCCCCCCGTGTCCCCCATGTCCCCCCCATGTCCCTGATGTCCCCGATGTCCCCTCGGTGTCCCCGCCGTGTCCCCCCCGTGTCCCCCCCGTGTCCCCCCCGTACCTCGGAGCGCGCCCCTCCCCCCCCGCGGGGCCAGGGCACCATCTGAGCCAACTCGGGGAGCAGCGAGCGCCAGTCCCGGGGGGGCCTGGGGACATGGGGGACACAGGGGACATCATTGGGGACATTGGGGACATCATTGGGGACATCACTGGGGACATCACTGGGGACATCATTGGGGACATCGGGGCCATTGGGACACAGGGGACACAGGGGACATTGGGGACATTGGGGACATCAGTGGGGACATCATTGGGGACACAGGGGACATCATTGGGGACATCAGTGGGGACATCATTGGGGACATAGGGGACACAGGGGACACAGGGGACATCACTGGGGACATCACTGAGGACATCACTGGGGACACAGGGGACATCGGGGCCATTGGGGACATCAGTGGGGACATCACTGGGGACACAGGGGACACAGGGGACATCACTGGGGACATCATTGGGGACATCAGTGGGGACATCACTGGGGACACAGGGGACACAGGCGACATCACTGGGGACATCATTGGGGACATCAGTGGGGACATCACTGGGGACACAGGGGACACAGGGGACATCACTGGGGACATCATTGGGGACATCAGTGGGGACATCACTGGGGACACAGGGGACACAGGCGACATCACTGGGGACATCATTGGGGACATCAGTGGGGACATCACTGGGGACCACAGGGGACACAGGGGACATCACTGGGGACATCATTGGGGACATCAGTGGGGACATCACTGGGGGACACAGGGGACACAGGCGACATCACTGGGGACATCATTGGGGACATCAGTGGGGACATCACTGGGGACACAGGGGACACAGGGGACATCACTGGGGACATCATTGGGGACATCATTGGGGACACAGGGGACACAGGGGACATTGGGGACATCATTGGGGACATCACTGGGGACACAGGGGACACAGGGGACATCACTGGGGACATCACTGGGGACATCATTGGGGACATCATTGGGGACATCACTGGGGACATCATTGGGGACATCATTGGGGACATCATTGGGGACACCGGGGACAACAGGGACATCATTGGGGACAGTGGGGACATTGGGGACATTTGGAACATTGGGGACAGAGGAGACAGAGGGGACACTGGGGACAGAGGATGGAGACACTGAGGGACATTGGGGACATTGGGGACATCATTGGGGGCATTGGGGGGGAACACCAGGGAGACAACGGGGGTGACACGGGGCGGGGGGGGGGGGCAGGATGGGGACACTGAGGGGACATTGGGGGGGGCAGGTGTGTCCCCAGGTGTGTCCCCAGGTGTCCCCAGGTGTCCCCAGCTGTCCCCAGGTGTGTCCCCAGGTGTCCCCAGGTGTCCCCAGCTGTCCCCAGGTGTGTCCCCAGGTGCCCCCAGCTGTCCCCAGGTGTGTCCCCAGGTGTCCCCAGCTGTCCCCAGGTGTGTCCCCAGGTGTGTCCCCAGGTGTGTCCCCAGCTGTCCCCAGGTGTGTCCCCAGGTGTCCCCAGCTGTCCCCAGGTGTGTCCCCAGGTGTGTCCCCAGGTGTCCCCAGCTGTCCCCAGGTGTGTCCCCAGGTGTCCCCAGGTGTGTCCCAGGTGTCCCCAGGTGTGTCCCCAGCTGTCCCCAGGTGTCCCCAGGTGTGTCCCCAGGTGTGTCCCCAGGTGTGTCCCCAGGTGTCCCCAGGTGTCCCCAGGTGTGTCCCCAGGTGTGTCCCCAGGTGTGTCCCCAGGTGTCCCCAGGTGTCCCCAGCTGTCCCCAGGTGTCCCCAGGTGTCCCCAGCTGTCCCCAGCTGTCCCCAGGTGTGTCCCCAGGTGTCCCCAGGTGTCCCCTCCTCACCGGTGCCACTCTCCGGGACTGCCGCAGGTCGGGGGCTCCATCCTGGGGGGTCCCGGCCCCTTTTTTGGGGGGGGGGAGGGGGGGTCCTGCTCCTTTTCTGGGGGGGGGGTCCCACACCTGGGATCGAACCAAACCCCGCAGAGCCCAACCCGGGGGGCTCCTGGGGCTGGGGGGGTCCTGATTTGGGGTGGGGGTCCCGATTTGGGGTGGGGGTCCCCGTTTTTGGGGTGGGGGTCCCGATTTGTGGTGAGGGTGGGGGTCCCCATTTTTGGGGTGGGGGTCCCGATTTGGGGTGGGGGTCCCGATTTGGGGTGGGGGTCCCGATTTGGGGTGAGGGTGGGGGTCCCCATTTTTGGGGTGAGGGTCCCGATTTGGGGTGGGGGTCCCCCATTTGGGGTGGGGGTCCCGATTTGGGGTGAGGGTCCCGATTTGGGGTGGGGGTCCCGATTGGGGTGGGGGTCCCGATTTTTGGGGTGAGGGGCCCCGATTTGGGGTGGGGGTCCCGATTTGGGGTGAGGGGTCCCGATTTGGGGTGGGGGTCCCCGTTTTTGGGGTGAGGGTCCCGATTTGGGGTGGGGGCCCCGGGTGAGGGTCCCGATTTAGGGTGGGGGTCCCGATTTGGGGGTGGGGGGTCCCGATTTGGGGTGGGGGTCCCGATTTGGGGTGGGGGGTCCCGATTTTGGGGTGGGGGTCCCGATTTGTGGTGAGGGTGGGGGTCCCCATTTTTGGGGTGAGGGTCCCGATTTGGGGTGGGGGTCCCGATTTAGGGGGGGGTCCCGATTTGGGATGAGGGTCCCGATTTTGGGGAGGGGGTCCCGATTTGGGGTGAGGGGTCCCGATTTGGAGTGGGGGGGCCCAATTCTGGGGAAGAGCTCCCAATTTTGGGGTGAGGGTCCCGATTTGGGGTGAGGGGCCCCAATTTGGGGTGGGGGTCCCGATTTGGGGGTGGGGGTCCCCATTTGGGGCTGGGGGTCACGATTTGGGGTGAGGGGCCCGATTTGGGGGTGGGGGTCCCCGTTTTTGGGGTGAGGGGTCCCCGTTTTTGGGGTGGGGGCCCCGATTTGGGGTGAGGGTCCCGATTTGGGGGTGGGGGTCCCGATTTGGGGTGGGGTCCCGATTTGGGGGTGAGGGTCCCGATTTGGGGTGGGGGTCCGATTGGGGGTGGGGGTCTCGATTTGGGGGTGGGGGTCTCGATTTGGGGTGGGGGTCCCGTTTTTGGGGTGAGGGGTCCCGATTTGGGGTGGGGGTCCCCATTTTTGGGGTGAGGGGTCCCCGATTTGGGGGGGGGGGTCCCGATTTGGGGGTGGGGGTCCCATTTTTGGGGTGAGGGGTCCCGATTTGGGGTGGGGGTCCCATTTTTGGGGTGAGGGGTCCCGATTTGGGGTGGGGGTCCCCGTTTTTGGGGTGAGGGGTCCCGATTTGGGGTGGGGGTCCCGTTTTTGGGGTGAGGGGTCCCGATTTTGGGATGGGGGCCCCGATTTGGGGTGGGGGTCCCGATTTTGGGGGTGGGGCCTCGATTTGGGGTGGGGGTCCCGATTTGGGGTGAGGGCCCCGTTTTTGGAGTGGGGGGTCCCGATTTGGGGTGGGGGTCCCGATTTGGGGGTGGGGGGCCCCGATTTGGGGTGGGGGTCCCGATTTGGGGTGGGGTCCCGATTTGGGGGTGGGGGGCCCCGATTTGGGGTGGGGGTCCCGATTTGGGGTGAGGGGTCCCGATTTGGGGTGGGAGTCCCGATTTGGGGGGTGGGGGTCCCGATTTGGGGTGGGGGTCCCGATTTGGGGGGTGGGGCCCATTTGGGGTGGGGGTCCCGATTTGGGGTGGGGGGCCCATCTGGGGTGGGGGTCCCGATTTTGGGGTGGGGGCCCCGATTTGGGGTGGGGGGTCCCATTTTGGGGTGGGGGCCCCGATTTGGGGTGAGGGGCCCGATTTGGGGTGGGGGTCCCGATTTGGGGGTGGGGGGTCCCGTTTTTGGGGTGGGGGGTCCCGATTTGGGGTGAGGGGCCCCGATTTGGGGTGAGGGGGGTCCCCGATTTGGGGTGGGGGTCCCGATTTGGGGTGGGGGTCCCGATTTTGGGGGTGGGGGGTCCCCATTTTTGGGGTGAGGGGCCCCGATTTGGGGTGAGGGTCCCCTTTTTTGGGGTGGGGGTCCCGATTTTGGGGTGGGGGTCCCGATTTGGGGGTGGGGGCCCCGATTTGGGGGTGGGGGTCCCGATTTTGGGGTGGGGGCCCCGATTTGGGATGGGGGCCCCGATTTGGGGTGGGGGTCCCCGATTTGGGGTGGGGGGTCCCGTTTTTGGGTGGGGGGGGTCCCCATTTTTGGGTGGGGGTCCCGTTTTTGGGGCCGTTCCAGGCCCTGGATTTGGGGTGATCCCGGGCCTCGGGGGTTTTTTGGAAGCTTTTGGAAGATTTTGGGGCGGGGGTCCTAAAGTTTGGGGTGAGGGGTCCCAACTTGTGGCGTGAGGGGTCCCAAATTTGAGGTGGGGGTCCCAAATTTTGGGGTGAAGCTCCCAATTTTTGGGGTGGGGGCTTCCAATTTTGGGGCCATTCCCAGGCCCTGGATTTGGGGTGATCCCAAAGCCTCGGGGGCTTTTTGGGGGGGACCCGAGTTTTGGGGCCGGGGTCCCAATTTCGGGCTGGGGCTCCCGATTTTGGGGTGGGGGTCCCAGTTTTAGGGTGGGGGTCCCCATTTTTGGGTGGGGGGGTCCCAATTTTGGGGCCATTCCCAGGCCCTGGATTTGGGGTGGTCCTGGGCCTTGGGGGCTTTTTGGGGGGACCCGAGTTTTGGGGCCGGGGTCCCAAATTTTGGGGAGGGGCTCCCGATTTTGGGGAGGGGGTCCCCATTTTTGGGTGGGGGGGGTGGTCCCATTTGGGGGGGGGGGGTCCCCGGGGCTTCCCCCCCCCTCCTCGCACCTCGCTGCCCGTGCCCGGCGCGGGGGCGTGGCCAGCGGGAGAGGCTGCGCTGATTGGACGAGGCTTCATATGGGGCGTGGCTTGGGCCGTACCATGTTCGGGGAGGGGGCAAAGGTCACCAGGAGGGGACAAGGGAGCCTGGGGAGGGGACACCGGGAAGGGATGGGGACACCGGGGAGGGGACACCGGGGAGGGGCAGGGACACCGAGGAGGGGACATCGGGGACACCGGGGAGGGGACACCGGGGAGGGGACACCGGGGAAGGGACACCGGGGAGGGGACACCGGGGAGGGGACACCGGGGAAGGGATGGGGACACCGGGGAGGGGACACCGGGGAGGGGACACCGGGGAGGGGACACCCGGGACACCGGGGAGGGGACACCGGGGAAGGGATGGGGACACCGGGGAGGGGATGGGGACACCGGGGAGGGGACACACCGGGGAGGGGACACCGGGGACACCGGGGAGGGGACAACCGGGGAGGGGACACCGGGGAGGGGACACCGGGGAAGGGACGGGGACACCGCGAGGGACACGAGCAGAGGGGACAGAGCCCGGGAAAGGGCGAGACGGGTCCCGGGCTGGGATTTGAGGAAGGGGCGGCACGGAGCTGGGTGAGGAGGGGGGAGGACAAGGACCCCCGGGAGGGGACAAGGCCACCAGGGCCGGGGTGGCCGCAGGAATCCCGCTGTCCCCAGAGGCTCAGATCCTAAATCTGGGGAGGGGGCGCCCCAAATCCCCCCCCCACGAGGGTGGCGGAGTGTGAGCACCCCTCATGGGGGGCGGGGTTATGCAAATCAGCTCTTGTTTGATCTACATAACCACGCCTATACACGGCGCGTGGCGGCGCGGCCACGCCCCCCTCTCTCCCTTGGCGGCGCGCGGCTGTGACGTCACTGCCGGAGCGCGGGAGTTCGGGGCGGGGCGGGGGGGGGAAGCGGCGCGCGCGGGAGGCGGTGAGAGGCTGGGGGGGCTATAGGGGATCTATAGGGGGGCTATAGGGGATCTATAGGGGGGCTATAGGGGGTCCTGCGGGGGTCCTGTGGGGGTCCTGCGGGGGTCCCTGGGCTGGGCAGGGGGCGCGGGGCCTGCGGGAGCCGCGGGGGCGCCGGAGGGGCCGGGAGAGAGCGCGGCTTGGGGGGGGGGTGGGGATCTATAGGGAATCTATAGGGGTCTGGGGGGGTCTATAGGGGTCTGAGGGGGTTGTGGGGGTCTATAGGGGATCTGTAGGGGTCTGGGGGGGGTCTATAGGGGATCTAAAGGGGTCTGGGGGGGGTGTGGGGATCTATAGGGGATCTATAGGGGTCTGGGGGTCTCTAGGGGATCTATAGGGGATCTATAGGGGTCTGGGGGGGTCTCTAGGGGATCTATAGGGGATCTATAGGGGTCTGGGGGGGTCTCTAGGGGATCTATAGGGGTCTATGGGGGTCTATAGGGGATCTATAGGGGTCTTGGGGGGGTCTGTAGGGGTCTTTAGGGGATCTATAGGGGTCTGGGGGGGTCTCTAGGGGATCTATAGGGGTCTGGGGCGGTTGTGGGGGTCTGTAGGGGGTCTGTAGGAATCTATAGGGGGTCCTGTAGGGGTCTTTAGGATACTTAGAGGTGTCCGGGGGGGGTCTATAGGGATGTATAGGGGTCTGGGGGGGGTCTATAGGGGATCTGTGGGGGTCTATAGGGGTGTGTGTGTGGATCTATAGGGGTCTCTAGAGGTGTCTCAGGGGGTCTGTGGGTATCTATAGGGGATCTATAGGGGTCTCTGGGGCATCTATAGGGGTCTATAGGGGATCTATAGGGATCTATGGGGGTCTGTAGGGGATCTGTAGGGGTCTTGGGGGGGTCTGTGGGGGTCTTTAGGATACTTGGGGGGATCTGTAGGGGTCTATAGGGGTCTGGGGGGTCTCTAGGGGATCTATAGGGGTCTATAGGGGGTCTGTAGGAATCTATAGGGGGTCTGTGGGGGTCTTTAGGATACCTAGAGGTGTCCGGGGGGTCTATAGGGATGTATAGGGGTCTGGGGGGGGTCTGTAGGGGATCTAGAGGGGTCCATAGGGGTGTGTGTGGATCTATAGGGGATCTATAGGGATCTGTGGGGGTCTGTAGGGGTCTCTAGGGGATCTATGGGGATCTATAGGGGATCTGTAGGGGTCTGGGGGGGTCTATAGGGGTCTATGGGGATCTATAGGGGATCTGTAGGGGTCTCTGGGGGGTCTGTAGGAGATCTGTGGGGGTCTATGGGGATCTATAGGGGTCTTGGGGGGGTCTATAGGGGATCTAAAGGGGTCTATAGGGATCTATAGGGATCTGTAGGGGTCTCGGGGGGTCTGTAGGGGATCTATAGGGGATCTATGGGGGTCTATAGGGGATCTGTAGGGGTCTTGGGGGGGTCTATGGGATCTATAGGGGACCTGTAGGGGTCTCTGGGGGGTCTCTGGGGGTCTATAGGGGATCTATAGGGGATCTGTGGGGGTCCTTGGGGGGGTCTGTGGGGTCTATAGGGGATCTATAGGGGTCTGGGGGGGTCTGTAGGGGGTCTATAGGGGATCTGTGGGGATCTATAGGGGTCTATAGGGATCTATAGGGGTCTATAGGGGTCTATGGGGATCTATAGGGGTCTATAGGGGTCTATAGGGATCTATAGGGGATCTGTGGGGGTCTATAGGGGTCTATAGGGAAACTATAGGGGTCTATGGGGATCTATAGGGGATCTGTAGGGGTCTATGGGGATCTATAGGGGTCTATAGGGGATCTATAGGGATCTATAGGGGATCTGTGGGGGTCTATAGGGGTCTATAGGGAAACTATAGGGGTCTATGGGGATCTATAGGGGTCTATGGGGATCTATAGGGGTCTCTGGGGGGTCCATAGGGGTCTATGGGGGTCTATAGGGGATCTGTAGGGGTCTATGGGGATCTATAGGGGTCTATAGGGGTCTATAGGGATCTATAGGGTCTATAGGGGATCTGTGGGGGTCTATAGGGGTCTATAAGGATCTATAGGGGTCTTGGGGGGGTCTGTGGGGGTCTTTAGGATACCTATAGGGGTCTGGGGGGTCTGTAGGGATCTGAAGGGACCTATAGGGGTCTGGAAGGGTCTGTGGGGGAGTGAGGAGGGGGCTCTGTAGGGGCTGGGCTGGTTTATAGGGTTCGGGTCTCTGGAGGGTCCCTGTGGGGTCGCTATGGGGTCTCTATAGGGTCTGGGGTCAATGTGGGGTCCCTATAGGGTCGCTGTGGGGTCTCTATGGGTCTCTGTAGGGTCTGGGGTCCCTATGGGGTCCCTGTGGGGTATCTATGGGGTCCCTATGGGGTCTGGGGTCCCTATAGGGGTCCCTGTGGGGTCTGGGTCCTTATAGGGGTCCCTGTGGGGTCCCTCTGGGGTCTCTATGGGGTCCCTATGGGGTCGGGGGTCCCTATGGGGTCTCTATGGGGTCTCTATGGGGTCCCTATGGGGTCCCTGTGGGGTCCCTGTGGGGTCTCTATGGGGTCCCTGTAGGGTCTGGGGTCCCTATGGGGTCTCTATGGGGTCTCTATGGGGTCTGGGGTCCCTATGGGGTCTTTATGGGGTCCCTATGGGGTCTCTATAGGGTCGGGGGTCTCTATGGGGTCTCTATGGGGTCTGGGGTCCCTATGGGGTCCCTGAGGGGTCTCTATGGGGTCTCTATAGGGTCTGGGGTCCCTATGGGGTCTCTATGGGGTCTCTATAGGGTCTGGGGTCTCTATGGGGTCCCTGTGGGGTCCCTATAGGGTCTGGGGTCTCTATGGGGTCTCTATGGGGTCTGGGGTCCCTATGGGGTCCCTGTGGGGTCTCTATGGGGTCTCTATAGGGTCGGGGGTCTCTATGGGGTCTCTATGGCGTCTCTATGGGGTCTGGGGTCCCTGTGGGGTCCCTATAGGGTCTGGGGTCTCTGTGGGGTCTGGGGTCCCTATGGGGTCTCTATGGGGTCCCTGTGGGGTCTCTATGGGGTCTCTATGGGGTCTCTATGGGGTTGGGGGTCTCTATGGGGTCTCTATGGGGTCTCTATGAGTCTGGGGTCCCTATGGGGTCTCTATGGGGTCTGGGGTCCCTGTGGGGTCTCTATAGGGTCTGGGGTCTCTATGGGGTCTCTATAGGGTCGGGGGTCTCTATGGGGTCTCTATGGGGTCTCTATGGGGTCCCTATGAGGTCCCTGTGGGGTCCCTATGGGGTCCCTGTGGGGTCCTCTATGGGTCTCTATGGGTCTTTATGGGGTCGGGGGTCTCTATGGGGTCGGGGGTCCCTGTTGGGTCCCTGTGGGGTCTCTATGGGGTCTCTATGGGGTCTGGGGTCCCTATGGGGTCCCTATGGGGTCTCTATGGGGTCGGGGGTCCCTATGGGGTCTCTATGGGGTCTCTATGGGGTCCGTATAGGGTCTGGGGTCTCTATGGGATCTCTATGGGGTCCCTGTGGGGTCTCTATGGGGTCTGGGGTCTCTATGGGGTCTCTATAGGATTTGGGGGTCCCTATGGGGTCTCTATGGGGTCTGGGGTCCCTATAGGGTCTGGGGTCTCTATGGGGTCCCTATGGGGTCTCTATAGGGTCTGGGGTCTCTATAGGGTCAGGGTGACAGTCTGTCCGTCCGTCTGTCCTGCAGGGCCATGGCCGGGGGGGGGCAGGAGGGGCCCAGCCCCCGCCCAGCGAGGAGGAGCCCGGCAGTGACGGCAGGAGCACCTCGGAGAGGGTGAGAAATGGGGAAAAAACCGGCAAAAACGGGCAAAAACCCAAAAATGGGGACATTGGGGACGGCAGGAGCACCTCGGAGAGGGTGAGAAACGGGGCAAAAACGGGGGAAAATGGGCAAAAATGGGCAAAAACGGGGAAAAACGGGCAAAAATGGGGAAAAATCCAAAAATGGGGACATTGGGGACGGCAGGAGCACCTCGGAGAGGGTGAGAAACGGGGCAAAAATGGGGGAAAATGGGCAAAAATGGGCAAAAACGGGGAAAAACGGGCAAAAATGGGGAAAAATCCAAAAATGGGGACATTGGGGACGGCAGGAGCACCTCGGAGAGGGTGAGAAATGGGGCAAAAACGGGCAAAAACGGGCAAAAAACCCAAAAAATGGGGACATTGGGGACGGCAGGAGCACCTCGGAGAGGGTGAGAAACGGGGCAAAAACGGGGAAAAACGGGCAAAAATGGGGAAAAACCCAAAATGGGGACATTGGGGACGGCAGGAGCACCTTGGAGAGGGTGAGAAACGGGGCAAAAACGGGGAAAAACGGGCAAAAATGGGCAAAAACCCAAAAATGGGGACATTGGGGACGGCAGGAGCACCTCGGAGAGGGTGAGAAACGGGGCAAAAACCGGCAAAAATGGGCAAAAACGGGGAAAAAACCCAAAATGGGGACATTGGGGACGGCAGGAGCACCTCGGAGAGGGTGAGAAATGGGGCAAAAACCGGCAAAAATGGGCAAAAACGGGGAAAAATGGGGAAAAACCCAAAAATGGGGACATTGGGGACGGCAGGAGCACCTTGGAGAGGATGAGAAATGGGCAAAAACGGGGAAAAACGGGGAAAAAACGGGGAAAACCACCCAAAAATGGGGAAAAACGCCCAAAAATGGGGAAAAAACGCTCAAAATGGGGAAAAACACCCAAAAATGGGGAAAAAACGCCCAAAAATGGGAAAAAAACGCCCAAAAATGGGGAAAAACACCAAAAATGGGGAAAAACACCCAAAAATGGGGAAAAAAACGCCCAAAAATGGGGAAAAACACCCAAAAATGGGGAAATTGAGGACGGGAGGAGCACCTCGGAGCCGGTGAGAAACCTGGGAAAATGGGGAAAACCCCCCAAAAATGGGCAAAACCAGCAAAAAATGGGGAAAAACATCAAAAATGGGGAAATTGGGATGGGAGGAGCACCTTGGAGAGGGTGAGAAATGGGGAAATGGGGGAAAAATGGGGAAAAACACCCCGAAAATGGGCAAAACCAGCAAAAAACGGGAAAAAACACCAAAAATGGGGACATTGGGGATGGGAGGAGCACTCGGAGAGGGTGAGAAACGGGAAAAATGGGGAAAACCCCCCAAAAATGGGGAAAAACGGGGATGGGAGGAGCATCTCGGGGTGGGTGAGAAACCTGGGAAAATGGGCAAAAATGGGCAAAAAACGGGGAAAACCACCCAAAAATGGGGAAAACCACCAAAAAATGGGAAAAACACCCAAAAAATGGGGAAAAAACGCCCAAAAATGGGGAAAAAACACCCAAAAATGGGGAAATTGGGGGTGGGAGGAGCACCTTGGAGTGGGTGAGAAATGGGGAAAAATGGGGGAAAATGGGGGAAAACCCCCAAAAATGGGCAAAAACAGGGATGGGAGGAGCATCTCGGGGAGGGTGAGAAATGGGGCAAAAATGGGCAAAAACGGGGAAAAACCCAAATGTGGGGACATTGGGGACGGCGGGAGCACCTCGGAGAGGGTGAGAAATGGGGCAAAAATGGGGAAAGATGGGCAAAACCCCAAAAAATGGGGAAAAATGGGAAAAACGGGCAAAAATGGGGAAAAATGGGCAAAAACGGGGAAAAACCCAAAAATGGGGACATTGGGAATGGGAGGAGCACCTTGGAGCAGGTGAGAAATGGGGAAAACAGGCAAAACCACCCCAAAAATGGGGAAAAACACCCAAAAATGGGCAAAACCAGCAAAATTGGGGAAAAATGGGGACGGGAGGAGCATCTCGGGGAGGGTGAGAAACGGGAAAAATGGGGGAAAAACACCCAAAAAATGGGGAAAAGCAGGAAAAAATGGGGAAAAGCAGGAAAAAAATGGGGAAAAACACCCAAAAAATGGGGAAAAACACCCAAAAAATGGGGAAAAGCAGGAAAAAAAGGGGAAAAAACCGCCCAAAAATGGGGAAAAACCACCCAAAAATGGGGAAAAACCCCCCAAAAATGGGGAAAAGCAGGAAAAAATGGGGAAAAACGCCCAAAAAATGGGGAAAAACACCAAAAATGGGGAAATTGGGGATGGGAGGAGCACCTCGGAGAGGGTGAGAAATGGGGCAAAAACGGGGAAAAACGGGGAAAAACGGGAAAAGTGACCTGGCTGCTCCCTGGGCAGGTGGTGGATCTGCTGAACCAGGCGGCGCTGATCGGCAGCGAGGGGAAAATCACCATCCTGAGACAGGTGAGGGGGGAATGGGAATGGGGGGAAATCCAGGGATTTGGGGGGAAAAGTGGGAATTTGGGGGGGAAAATGGGAATTTGGGGGGAATAAATGGAATTTGGGGGGGGAAAAATGGGAATTTGGGGGGAAAATGGGAATTTGGGGGGGGAAATGGGAATTTGGGGGGGGGGAAATGGGAATTTGGGGGGGGAAATGGGAATTTGGGGGGGGAAATGGGAATTTGGGGGGGGGGAAATGGGAATTTGGGGGGAAATGGGGATTTGGGGGGGGAAGAGGAATTTGGGGGGAAAAGTGGGAATTTGGGGGGGGAAAAGTGGGAATTTGGGGGGAAAAATTGGGGATTTGGGGGGAAAAAAATGGGAATTTGGGGGGAATAAATGGGAATTTGGGGGGGAAAAATTGGGAATTTGGGGGGAAAATCCAGGAATTTGGGGGGAAAAAATGGGAATTTGGGGAGAAAATGGGGATTTGGGGGGAGATAAATGGGAATTTGGGGGGGGGAAATGGGAATTTGGGGGGAGAAATGGGGATTTGGGGGAATAAATGGGATTGGGGGGAAATGGGAATGTGGGGGGGGAAAAATGGGAATTTGGGGGGGAAATGGGGATTTGGGGGGGAATAAATGGGAATTTGGGGGAATAAATGGGATTGGGGGGGGAAATGGGGATTTGGGGGAAAATCCAGGAATTTTGGGGGAAAAATGGGAATGTGGGGGGGGGGAAATGGGAATTTGGGGGAATAAATGGGAATTTGGGGGGAAAAATTGGGGATTTGGGGGGAAAAATGGGAATTTGGGGGGAAAAATTGAGTATTTGGGGGGAAAATGGGGATTTGGGGGAAAATGGGAATTTGGGGGGGGAAAATGGGATTGGGGAGAAAAAATGGGGATTTGGGGGGAAAAGGGAATGTGGGGGGGAATAGGAATTTGGGGGAAAAAAATGGGAATTTGGGGAGAAAATGGGGATTTGGGGGAAAAATGGGAATTTGGGGGGGAAATGGGGATTTGGGGGAAAAATGGGAATTTGGGGGGGAAATGGGGATTTGGGGGAAAAATGGGAATTTGGGGAGAAAATGGGGATTTGGGGGGGGAAATGGGAATTTGGGGGGGAAATGGGAATTTGGGGGGAGTAAATGGGAATTGGGGGGGGGGAATGGGGATTTGGGGAGAAAAATGGGAATTTGGAGGGAAAATCCAGGAATTTGGGGGAAAAAAATGGGAATTTGGGGGGAATAAATGGGAATTTGGGGGGAAAAATGGGATTGGGGGGGAAAATCCAGGAATTTGGGGGAAAAAAATGGGAATTTTGGGGGAAAATGGGGATTTGGGGGGGAAATGGGGATTTGGGGGGGGAAAAATGGGATTGGGGGGAAAATGGGGATTTGGGGGGGAATAAATGGGAATTTGGGAGGAAAAAATGGGGATTTGGGGGGGAAATTGGGGATTTGGGGGAAATAAATGGGGATTTGGGGGGGGAAATGGGGATTTGGGGTTGGGAAAATGGGAATGTGGGGGGGAATAAATGGGAATTTGGGGGGAAAAATGGGAATTTGGGGGAAAAATTGGGAATTTGGGGGAAAGGTGAAATTTGAGGGCAAAAGGTGAAATTTAGGGATGGAATAAGTGGAATTTGGGCAAGAAAAGGGAATTTGGGGAGGAAAAATTGGATTTGGGAGGAACAGGTGGGATTGGGGTGGAAAATTGGGATTTGGGGTGGAAAAAATGAGGATTTGGGTGGGGAAAAGGTGGAATTTAGGGGGGGGATGAGTGGGGTTTGGGGGGAAAATTGGGATTTGGGGCAGAAATTTGGGCGTTTGGGGCAGAAATTTGGGATTTTGGGGCAGAAATTTGGGGTTTTTGGGGCAGAAATTTGGGATTTGGGGCAGAAATTTGGGGCAGAAATTTGGGATTTTGGGGCAGAAATTTGGGGTTTTGGGGCAGAAATTTGGGATTTGGGGCAGAAATTCTGGGGGTTTGGGGCAGAAATTTGGGATTTTGGGGCAGAAATTTGGGGTTTTTGGGGCAGAAATTTGGGATTTGGGGCAGAAATTTGGGGCAGAAATTTGGATTTTGGGGCAGAAATTTGGGGTTTTGGGCCAGAAATTTGGGATTTGGGGCAGAAATTTGGGGCCTTGGGGGCAGAAATTTGGGCTTTGGGGCAGAAATTTGGGATTTGGGGGCCGAAATTTGGGGTTTGGGGGCAGAAATTTGGGATTTTGGGGCAGAAATTTGGGATTTTGGGGCAGAAATTTGGGATTTGGGGGCAGAAATTTGGGATTTGGGGCAGAAATTTGTGATTTTGGGTCAGAAATTTGGGATTTGGGGCAGAAATTTGGGATTTTGGGGCAGAAATTTGGGGTTTGGGGCAGAAATTTGGGATTTTGGGGCAGAAATTTGGGGTTTGGGGCAGAAATTTGGGGTTTTGTGGCAGAAATTTGGGGTTTTGGGGCAGAAATTTGGAGTTTTGGGCCGAAATTTGGGGTTTTGGGGCCGAAATTTGGGATTTTGGGGAGGTGACTTTGTCCCCACCGGCCCCAGGTGCAGGAGCTGATCATCAACAAGGACCCGACGCTGCTGGACAACTTCCTGGATGTGAGCGGGATTTGGGGGGATTTTGGGATTTTGGGGTGGATTTGGGGGTTTTGGGGGATTTTGGGATTTTGGGGTGGGTTTGGGGGATTTTGGGGTGAGTTTGGGGGATTTTGGGGTGAATTTAGGGGATTTTGGGGTGGATTTGTGGATTTTGGGGTGGATTCAGGGGATTTTGGGGTGGGTTTGGGGGATTTGGGGTAAATTTAGGGGATTTTGGGGTATATTTAGGGGATTTTGGGGTGGATTTTGTGGATTTTTGGGTTGGATTTGAGAGATTTAGGGTGGATTTGGGGGATTTTGGGGTGGATTTGGAGGATTTTGGGGTGGATTTGGGGGATTTTGGGGTGGATTTTTGGGATTTTGGGGTGGATTTGAGGGATTTTGGGGGGAATTTTGGGATTTTGGGGTGGATTTGGGGGGTTTTGGGGTGGATTTAGGGGATTTTGGGGTGGGTTTGGGGGATTTTGGGGTGAAATTAGGGGATTTTGGGGTGGGTTTGGGGGATTTTGGGGTGGATTTGGGGGATTTTGGGGTGGATTTGCGGGATTTTGGGGTGGATTTGGGGGATTTTGGGGTGGATTTGAGGGATTTTGGGGGAATTTAGGGGATTTTGGGGTGGATTTGGGGAATTTAGGGGTGGATTTTGGGGTGGATTTGGGGGATTTTGGGGTGGATTTGCGGGATTTTGGGTTGAATTTAGTGGATTTTGGGGTGGATTTGGGGGATTTTTGGGATTTTTGGGATTTTGGGGTGGATTTAGGGGATTTTGGGTGGGTTTGGGGATTTTGGGGTGGATTTAGGGGATTTTGGGGTGGATTTGGGGGATTTTGGGGTGGATTTTTGGTATTTTGGGGTGGATTTGGGGATTTTGGGGTGGGTT